>JARBWI010000187.1:0-153903 GCA_037576405.1 Campoplex capitator
ATCCACTGATTTACACCAAATACGATGAAATTTCGTTTCGAAAATTTTGAAAACCGTCGTTTGTTCGCGAAAAATGTTAGGTGATGAGCGAAAAGTCAAACATTGCATGAAAAATCGTTGTTTCTCGTTTAATTTCTGGACAAAAGTCGAAAATCATACTTCGATGTAAAATTTATACATGACGAGTTTCTTCTTGGTTGATTCGATCAAAAAACGTTGACTAGAGAAAAAATTGATTGCTCTGATTTGGACCAAATACGATCAATTTTCGTTTCGACAATTTTGAAAATCGTCGTTCATTCCCGGAAAATGTTCGGTGATGAGCGAAGAGTCGGACATTGCATGAAAAATCATTGTTTCTAGTTTAATTTCTGGTCAAAAGTCGAAAACCATACTTCGATGTAAAATTTATACATGACGAGTTTCTTCTTGGTCGATTCGATCAAAAAACGTTGACTAGAGAAAAACTCGATTGCACTGATTTGAACAAAACACCATGAAATTTCGTTTCACAATATTTGAAAAACGTTGTTCCTTAACGAAATATGTTCGGTGATGAGCGAAAAGTCAGACAATGCATGAAAAATCGTTGTTTCTCGTTCAATTTCTGGTCAAAAGTCGAGAATCATACTACGATGTAAAGTTATACGATACGAGTCTCTTTTCGGTCGATTTGAACGAAAATCGTTGACGAGAGAAAAAATTTACTCCACTGATTCACACCAAATACGATGAAATTTCGTTCCAAAAATTTTGAAAACCGTCGTTCCTTCACGAAAAATGTTCGGTGATGAGCGAAAAGTCAAACATTGCATGAAAAATCTTTGTTTCTCGTTTAATTTCTGGACAAAAGTCGAAAATCATACTTCGATGTAAAATTTATACATGACGAGTTTCTTCTTGGTTGATTCGATCAAAAAACGTTGACTAGAGAAAAACTCGATTGCACTGATTTGAACAAAACACGATGAAATTTCGTTTCACAATATTTGAAAAACGTCGTTCCTTAACGAAATATGTTCGGTGATGAGCGAAAAGTCAGACAATGCATGAAAAATCGTTGTTTCTCGTTCAATTTCTGGTCAAAAGTCGAGAATCATACTACGATGTAAAGTTATACGATACGAGTCTCTTTTCGGTCGATTTGAACGGAAATCGTTGACGAGAGAAAAAATTTACTCCACTGATTCACACCAAATACGATGAAATTTCGTTCCAAAAATTTTGAAAACCGTCGTTCCTTCACGAAAAATGTTCGGTGATGAGCGAAAAGTCAAACATTGCATGAAAAATCGTTGTTTCTCGTTGACCTTCTGGTCAAAAGTCGAAAATCATACTTCGATGTAAAATTTATACATCAATAGTTTCTTTTTTGTCGATTCGATCAGAAAACGTTGACTAGAGAAAAACTTGATTGCACTGATTTAAACCAAATACGATCAAATTTCGTTTCGAAAATTTTAAAAACCGTCGTTTCTTGGCGAAAAATGTTCGGTGCATGAAAAATCGTTGTTTCTCGTTCAATTTCTGGTGAAAAGTCGAAAATCATACTACGATGTCAAATTTATACGTGACGAGTTATTTTTCGGTCGATTCGAATGAAAAATAATAACGAGAGAAAAAATTGACTCCACTGATTTACACCAAATACGATGAAATTTCGTTTCGAAAATTTTGAAAACCGTTGTTTCTTAACGAAAAATGTTCGGTGATGAGCGAAAAGTCAAATATTGCATGAAAAATCGTTGTTTCTAGTTCAATTTCTGGTCAAAAGTCGAAAATCATACTGCGATGTAAAATTTATACGTGACAAGTTATTTTTCGGTCGATTCGAATAAAAAATGTTGGTGAGAGAAAAAATTGACTCTACTGATTTACACCAAATACGATGAAATTTCGTTCCGAAAATTTTGAAAACCGTCGTTTCTACGCGAAAAATGTTCGGTGATGAGCGAAAAGTCAAACATTGCATGAAAAATCGTTGTTTCTCGTTCAATTTCTGGTGAAAAGTCGAAAATCATACTACGATGTAAAATTTATACGTGACGAGTCTCTTTTCGGTCGATTAGAACGAAAAACGTTGACGAGAGAAAAACTGGATTGCACTGATTTGTACCAAATACGATCAAATTTAGTTTCGCAAATTTTGAAAAACGTCGTTTTTTCACGAAAAATGTTCGGTGATGAGCGAAGAGTCGGACATTGCATGAAAAATCGTTGTTTCTCGTTTTATTTCTGGTCAAAAGTCGAAAATCATACTTCGATGTAAAATTTATACATGACGAGTTTCTTCTTGGTCGATTCTATCAAAAAACGTTGACTGGAGAAAAACTTGATTGCACTGATTTGAACCAAATACGATCAAATTTCGATTCGAAAATTTTGTAAACCGTCGTTTCTTCGCGAAAAATGTTCGGTGATGAGCGAAAAGTCAAACATTGCATGAAAAATCGTTGTTTCTAGTTCAGTTTCTGGTCAAAAGTCGAAAATCATACTTCGATGTAAGATTTATACGTGACGAGTTATTTTTCGGTCGATTCGAATGAAGAATGTTGACGGGAGAAAAAGTTGACTCTACTGACTTGAACCGAATACGATCAATTTTAGTTTCGAAAATTTTGAAAACCGTCGTTTCTTTGCGAAAAATGTTCGGTGATGAGCGAAAAGTCAAACATTGCATGAAAAATCTTTGTTTCTCGTTTAATTTCTGGTCAGAAGTCGAAAATCATACTTTGATGTAAAAATTATACATGACGAGTTTCTTCTTGGTTGATTCGATCAAAAAACGTTGACTAGAGAAAAACTCGATTGCACTGATTTGAACCAAACACGATGAAATTTTGTTTCAAAATATTTGAAAAACGTTGTTCCTTAACGAAATATGTTCGGTGATGAGCGAAAAGTCAGACAATGCATGAAAAATCGTTGTTTCTCGTTCAATTTCTGGTCAAAAGTCGAGAATCATACTACGATGTAAAGTTATACGATACAAGTCTCTTTTCGGTCGATTTGAACGAAAATCGTAGACGAGATAAAAAATTTACTCCACTGGTTCACACCAAATACGATGAACTTTCGTTCCAAAAATTTTGAAAACCGTCGTTTCTTCGCGAAAAACGTTCGGTGATGAGCGAAAAGTCAAACATTGCATGAAAAATCGTTGTTTCTCGTTGACCTTCTGGTCAAAAGTCGAAAATCATACTTCGATGTAAAATTTATACATCAATAGTTTCTTTTTTGTCGATTCGATCAAAAAACGTTGACTAGAGAAAAAATTGATTGCACTGATTTGGACCAAATACGATCAATTTTCGTTTCGACAATTTTGAAAATGGTCGTTTTTTCCCGGAAAATGTTCGGTGATGAGCGAAGAGTCGGACATTGCATGAAAAATCATTGTTTCTAGTTTAATTTCTGGTCAAAAGTCGAAAATCATACTTCGATGTAAAATTTATACATGACGAGTTTCTTCTTGGTTGATTCGATCAAAAAACGTTGACTAGAGAAAAACTCGATTGCACTGATTTGAACAAAACACGATGAAATTTCGTTTTACAATATTTGAAAAACGTCGTTCCTTAACGAAATATGTTCGGTGATGGGCGAAAAGTCAGACAATGCATGAAAAATCGTTGTTTCTCGTTCAATTTCTGGTCAAAAGTCGAGAATCATACTACGATGTAAAGTTATACGATACGAGTCTCTTTTCGGTCGATTTGAACGAAAATCGTTGACGAGAGAAAAAATTTACTCCACTGATTCACACCAAATACGATGAAATTTCGTTCCAAAAATTTTGAAAACCGTCGTTCCTTCACGAAAAATGTTCGGTGATGAGCGAAAAGTCAAACATCGCATGAAAAATCTTTGTTTCTCGTTTAATTTCTGGACAAAAGTCGAAAATCATACTTCGATGTAAAATTTATACATGACGAGTTTCTTCTTGGTTGATTCGATCAAAAAACGTTGACTAGAGAAAAACTCGATTGCACTGATTTGAACAAAACACGATGAAATTTCGTTTCACAATATTTGAAAAACGTCGTTCCTTAACGAAATATGTTCGGTGATGAGCGAAAAGTCAGACAATGCATGAAAAATCGTTGTTTCTCGTTCAATTTCTGGTCAAAAGTCGAGAATCATACTACGATGTAAAGTTATACGTTACGAGTCTCTTTTCGGTCGATTTGAACGGGAATCGTTGACGAGAGAAAAAATTTACTCCACTGATTCACACCAAATACGATGAAATTTCGTTCCAAAAATTTTGAAAACCGTCGTTCCTTCACGAAAAATGTTCGGTGATGAGCGAAAAGTCAAACATTGCATGAAAAATCGTTGTTTGTCGTTGACCTTCTGGTCAAAAGTCGAAAATCATACTTCGATGTAAAATTTATACATCAATAGTTTCTTTTTTGTCGATTCGATCAGAAAACGTTGACTAGAGAAAAACTTGATTGCACTGATTTAAACCAAATACGATCAAATTTCGTTTCGGAAATTTTAAAAACCGTCGTTTCTTCGCGAAAAATGTTCGGTGATGAGCGAAAAGTCAAACATTGCATGAAAAATCGTTGTTTCCCGTTAAATTTCTGGTGAAAAGTCGAAAATCATACTACGATGTAATTCATACGTGACGAGTCTTTTATCGGTCAATTTAAACGAAAATCGTTGACTAGAGAAAACTTGATTGCACTGATTTAAACCAAATACGATCAAATTTCGTTTCGAAAATTTTGAAAACCGTCGTTTCTTCGCGAAAAATGTTCGGTGATGAGCGAAAAGTCAAATATTGCATGAAAAATCGTTGTTTCTAGTTCAATTTCTGGTCAAAAGTCGAAAATCATACTGCGATGTAAAATTTATACGTGACAAGTTATTTTTCGGTCGATTCGAATAAAAAATGTTGACGAGAGAAAAAATTGACTCTACTGATTTACACCAAATACGATGAAATTTCGTTCCGAAAATTTTGAAAACCGTCGTTTCTACGCGAAAAATGTTCGGTGATGAGCGAAAAGTCAAACATTGCATGAAAAATCGTTGTTTCTCGTTCAATTTCTGGTGAAAAGTCGAAAATCATACTACGATGTAAAATTTATACGTGACGAGTCTCTTTTCGGTCGATTAGAACGAAAAACGTTGACGAGAGAAAAACTGGATTGCACTGATTTGTACCAAATACGATCAAATTTAGTTTCGCAAATTTTGAAAAACGTCGTTTTTTCACGAAAAATGTTCGGTGATGAGCGAAGAGTCGGACATTGCATGAAAAATCATTGTTTCTAGTTTAATTTTGTGGTCAAAAGTCGAAAATCATACTTCGATGTAAAATTTATACATGACGAGTTTCTTCTTGGTCGATTCGATCAAAAAACGTTGACTAGAGAAAAAATTGATTGCGATGATTTGAACCAAATACGATCAATTTTCGTTTCGAAAATTTTGAAAAACGTCGTTTCTTAACGAAATATGTTCGGTGATGAGCGAATAGTCAGACAATGCATGAAAAATCATTGTTTCTAGTTTAATTTTTGGTCAAAAGTCGAAAATCATACTTCGATGTAAAATTCATACGTGACGAGTCTCCCTTCGGTCGATTCGAATGAAAAATGTTGACGAGAGAAAAATTGACTCCACTGATTTACACCAAATACGATGAAATTTTGTTTCGCAAATTTTGAAAAACGTCGTTCTTTCACGAAAAATGTTCGGTGATGAGCGAAAAGTCAAACATTGCATGAAAAATCGTTTTTTCTCGTTTAATTTCTGGTCGAAGGTCGAAAATCATACTTCGATGTAAAATTTATACATGACGGGTTTCTTCTTGGTCGAATCGATCAAAAAATTTGAACCAAATACGATCAATTTTCGTCTCGACAATTTTGAAAAACGTCGTTTCTTAACGAAATATGTTCGGTGATGAGCGAATAGTCAGACAATGCATGAAAAATCATTGTTTCTAGTTTAATTTTTGGTCAAAAGTCGAAAATCATACTACGATGTAAAATTTATACGTGACGAGTCTCTTTTCGGTCGATTTAAACGAAAAATGTTGACGAGAGATGAAATTGATTCCACTGATTTAAACCAATTACGATGAAATTTTGTTTCGAAAATTTTGAAAACCGTCGTTCCTTCACGAAAAATGTTCGGTGATGAGCGAAAAGTCAAACATTGCATGAAAAATCGTTGTTTCTCGTTTTATTTCTGGTCAAAAGTCGAAAATCATACTTCGATGTAAAATTTATACATGACGAGTTTCTTCTTGGTCGATTCGATCAAAAAACGTTGACTAGAGAAAAAATTGATTGCACTGATTTGAACCAAATACGATCAATTTTCGTTTCGACAATTTTGAAAAACGTCGTTTCTTAACGAAATATGTTCGGTGATGAGCGAATAGTCAGACAATGCATGAAAAATCATTGTTTCTAGTTTAAATTTTGGTCAAAAGTCGCAAATCATACTTCGATGTAAAATTCATACGTGACGAGTCTCCCTTCGGTCGATTCGAATGGAAAATGTTGACGAGAGAAAAAATTGATTCCACTGATTTACACTAAATACGATGAAATTTTGTTTCGCAAATTTTGAAAAACGTCGTTCTTTCACGAAAAATGTTCGGTGATGAGCGAAAAGTCAAATATTGCATGAAAAATCGTTGTTTCTCGTTTTATTTCTGGTCAAAAGTCGAAAATCATACTTCGATGTAAAATTTATACGTGACGAGTTATTTTTCGGTCGATTCGAATGAAGAATGTTGACGGGAGAAAAAGTTGACTCTACTGACTTGAACCGAATACGATCAATTTTAGTTTCGAAAATTTTGAAAACCGTCGTTTCTTCGCGAAAAATGTTCGGTGATGAGCGAAAAGTCAAACATTGCATGAAAAATCTTTGTTTCTCGTTTAATTTCTGGTCAGAAGTCGAAAATCATACTTTGATGTAAAAATTATACATGACGAGTTTCTTCTTGGTTGATTCGATCAAAAAACGTTGACTAGAGAAAAACTCGATTGCACTGATTTGAACCAAACACGATGAAATTTTGTTTCAAAATATTTGAAAAACGTCGTTCCTTAACGAAATATGTTCGGTGATGAGCGAAAAGTCAGACAATGCATGAAAAATCGTTGTTTCTCGTTCAATTTCTGGTCAAAAGTCGAGAATCATACTACGATGTAAAGTTATACGATACAAGTCTCTTTTCGGTCGATTTGAACGAAAATCGTTGACGAGATAAAAAATTTATTCCACTGATTCACACCAAATACGATGAACTTTCGTTCCAAAAATTTTGAAAACCGTCGTTTCTTCGCGAAAAACTTTCGGTGATGAGCGAAAAGTCAAACATTGCATGAAAAATCGTTGTTTCTCGTTGACCTTCTGGTCAAAAGTCGAAAATCATACTTCGATGTAAAATTTATACATCAATAGTTTCTTTTTTGTCGATTCGATCAGAAAACGTTGACTAGAGAAAAACTTGATTGCACTGATTTAAACATAATACGATCGAATTTCGTTTCGAAAATTTTAAAAACCGTCGTTTCTTCGCGAAAAATGTTCGGTGCATGAAAAATCGTTGTTTCTCGTTCAATTTCTGGTGAAAAGTCGAAAATCATACTACGATGTCAAATTTATACGTGACGAGTTATTTTTCGGTCGATTCGAATGAAAAATGTTAACGAGAGAAAAAATTGACTCCACTGATTTACACCAAATACGATGAAATTTCGTTTCGAAAATTTTGAAAACCGTCGTTTCTTAACGAAATATGTTCGGTGATGAGCGAATAGTCAGACAATGCATGAAAAATCATTGTTTCTAGTTTAATTTCTGGTCAAAAGTCGAAAATCATACTTCGACGTAAAATTCATACGTGACGAGTCTCCCTTCGATCGATTAGAACGAAAAACGTTGACGAGAGAAAAACTGGATTGCACTGATTCGTACCAAATACGATCAAATTTAGTTTCGCAAATTTTGAAAAACGTCGTTTTTTCACGAAAAATGTTCGGTGATGAGCGAAGAGTCGGACATTGCATGAAAAATCATTGTTTCTAGTTTAATTTCTGGTCAAAAGTCGAAAATCATACTTCGATGTAAAATTTATACGTGACGCGTTATTTTTCGGTCGATTCGAATGAAAAATGTTGACAAGAGAAAAAATTGATCCACTGATTTACACCAAATACGATGAAATTTCGTTTCGAAAATTTTGAAAACCGTCGTTTCTTCGCGAAAAATGTTCGGTGATGAGCGAAAAGTCAAACATTGCATGAAAAATCGTTGTTTCTAGTTCAATTTCTGGTCAAAAGTCGGAAATCATACTGCGATGTAAAATTTATACGTGACAAGTTATTTTTCGGTCGATTCGAATAAAAAATGTTGACGAGAGAAAAAATTGACTCTACTGATTTACACCAAATACGATGAAATTTCGTTCCGAAAATTTTGAAAACCGTCGTTTCTACGCGAAAAATGTTCGGTGATGAGCGAAAAGTCAAACATTGTGTTACGTCGTGGGTGTAATGCTCGGATAGGATGGGGTTTTTAGGATACACGAGCTGTCGACGTGTAGGAATAATGGTGATTCCTATGTTGAGAGGGGCGAGATCTTCCCCTCAAGGATAAGGAATCGTGTGCGCGTTAATTACGGCGGTGTCTTTGGTAGGGATTAGGGTAGGATTAAGAAAGGAACCTGAAATAATAAAATGATTAGTAACTTACCCTTTTAATGTTGCAGATGAGCGGTGAAGCGTTGAGGGCTGAAGAAGATGACTCCGATGATCTAGATGAGAACCCTGATGACGTCCGATGTGAAGAACCCTGGTGACTGATGCTACAAGATGATTTCTTTCAACGTTGTGGCGCTCGTACTCTTGAAGTCCGAATGGTAATGAAAACGCGTTTTTGCCACTTGGGTGAATCTTTTCGATTAATAGTGAAACGTTTCGAACGGTCGTTTAATATGATATAATTATTTCCGGATCGCGGTCAAAGATAATTGTCGTTGCCGCGGAAACTGTGTTTTTATCCTCACTCTTGGGATGTTGTAATTGGCACTTAGGAATAGCCAACGTACGGGTCCACTTTTGTCCGTTTTGCCGATGAACGATCGTAACTTTACCTAAAAATTTCTGATTAGATTTAATAATGACTACCGCGGAGTTTTTATTACCTTCACGTAATACCCAACCAGGTTCACAAGACTGCCCGCTCGGAGACGGGTCTGGATGATTTGCAGCCTTCTTATTAACTTGAGTAGCGTTGATACGCGTAGGGTTGTTGCCTTCATGCATCCCTAGTAATAAATTTCATTTTTATTATTCGTTTATCCATTTTGTCGTTCTTTTTATGATTTTATGACTGATTTTTAATTCAAATTGATTTTAATTGATCTAATCAAATCTTTTCTCTTCATTCTTACAGGTCTACAAGGAAGGAAACTGCCAGCGTGCCTGCGTGTAGGCACAGAAGATCAGCCGTAAGGGAGAGGTGAATGCCACTAGCGTGCCTGCGTGTAGGCACAGAAATCAGCGAGGGTGTGAAAGGTAAGTATGTATAAGTAGGGTGAGTTGAGATGAGATTAGATCTTTTATAATTGACTTTAATTTCGCTCTTTTTATTCTTATAGGTTTACAGGGAAGGAGACTGCCAGCGTGCCTGCGTGTAGGCACAGAAGATCAGCCGTGGAAAAAAGGTGAATGCTACTAGCGTGCCTGCGTGTAGGCACAGAAAATAGCGAAGGATGAAGGTACTGAGATCACCAGCGTGCCTGCGTGTAGGCACAGAAGATGACGGGAATAAGGTGGGTTTATTAGGACGATATTGCGATATGAGCGAGATGAAAGAAAAAGTTAATTAATTGAAATAAATGACTCTAATGGAATGTTTTGGCAAAAAATAAATATATGAATTATGTGAAATGAACGACTGTATTAAATGTTTTAAATGGAAAAAAGAATAAAATGAATTAAATGAATGAATTATTTGAATTTAATGAAATGAAACAATAAAATGAATTAATTAAAATAAATGGAATAAATGAATTAAATGAATAAACTGAATTAAAGGAATTGATCAAATGAATGGAATTAATGAATTAAATGAATTAAATGAAATAAATGAATTGAATGAAATAAATGGATTAAATAAGTCAGTAGTGCAGTATTGTTAATTAATTAATGTTGTTCCGTATTGTTGCAGAGTTTCGAGATGAGTGCTTGTGAACGTGATTATGTATGGTGAGTATCGTAGTTAGCGTAGAATTACATGATTAAACGAACTTACTTGTAAGTGAAGTTCGATCATGATTGTATGAAGCGCCTCTTCCGAATAGATCAACTCGTAGTACCCCTACTTCATACCGGTCTTGCCACAATTTTTAAAGTTTTCAATTGCCACAGCAACGTCGCTATGTTGTATGTATCGTCATTCTTCAAAGTACTGCCGTAAAGCAATTGGGATAAAGTTATATATAAGGGAGGGTTGGGATTGATCTATTCGGAAGAGGCGCTTCATACAATCATGATCGAACTTCACTTACAAGTAAGTTCGTTTAATCATGTAATTGTATTTCGCGCCTCTTCCTCTAGATCAACTCGTAGATGTTCAAAGATTTTACGGCAGATAGAGTTACAGAAACCTTTATTTATTTAACATTGAAAATATGGGTAAATTATCTTTTTTATTTTACACATTTACGAACTTAGAATCGCTTTTGCGAACAAATCTTTTTCACGAATGATAGGGAGATTATAAAATTTCGCAAATGTGCCAGATTTTTCAGTCCATCCAGCAGCTTTACGAATACTTTCGATGTCTATATTCATTCTACATGCTGCTGAAGTGGCAGCATGTCTAGTACTATGAGCCGTGAAAATATCAGCATCAATTCCACTCAAACATAAAGTATCTTTTATCCAACGACTTAATGTTTGGCTAGAAATTTTATTGTGAGGCTTTTTGAAAGAAATGAATAACGAAAAATGATCTCTACGGAGATTTTCTGTTCTTTGTATATAATATTTCAAAGTTGTTGCTACGCATATGTCTTGGTTTTCAGTAAAAAATGGTAAAATTAAATTTGGTTGGAATCGTCCTCGTCCTGATGTTTTTATTTTTTGAGGGATTTTTATTTCTATACGATTATCCATTTCCGAAATGTCTCTTATATCAATAAGAGATAAGGTTTGTACCCTTTGTCCAGTTACTAAAGCCAATAACATGACCAATTTTAACGTTAAATTTTTCAAACTTTCTGCATTATCATTTGACCATTTAGCAATATATTCGAGAACTATTTTTGGATCCCACGTTACGTCATATTTTGGTTTTGCGGGTCTCTGTTTGGAAATGCCCCTAAAAAACATTTTAATTTTTGGATTTTTTCCTATTTCTTGATCATGTAAGAAGGAAATAGCAGAACGAGCACAATTCAAAGTTCCGTAAGACGCTCCATTCGTAAATTCCTTTGAAAGAAACTCTAAAATAAGAGTAATAGATTCCGAATAAGGATCAGCTTGTTTTTGATTACAGAATGACCACCACTTTTTCAGAGCTCCGTCATACTGTTTAATCGATGATTCGCTCAGAGATGATATCATGATTTCTATTGAATCTTCTGGAATCATCTTCAACGCAAACGCACTCCGGAAAGCGTTGCGGCAACCAGTGTAATTTGATTCCACAATGGGTGAATTTCTCTATTTGAGGAACGAATAAGATTTATATTTGGTTTGAATATAATCATTTCCGATATTTCTAACGAAATGAAAAGAGGAAACCAAGGCTGTGTTGTCCAATATGGAACAACTACAATTCCTGTGGATCCTTCCATACAAATTTTTTGTAATACTTTTAATATAATAGCAAACGGAGGAAATGCGTAAAAGAAGAATGATTTCCAATTAATCGTAAAAGCGTCCACCGCCCATGATCCAGGGTCTTTGAACCAGGATATATATTTTTTGCATTTAGAATTAATTCTAGTAGCAAAAAGATCAATTTCAGGTTTTCCTAATTTCATGCATAAAGTCTTAAATGCTTTTTCCGATATTTCGAATTCTGTTTCGGGTTCTAATCGTCTAGATTCAAAATCAGCGTGGATATTTTCTTTTGATGATATATACGAAGCAAAAATCCAGATATTTCTCATTTCACACCACTCCCAAATTTGTTTAGACAGATTGCTTAATTTTGGAAATTGAATACCACCCATGCGATTGACATACGCAATGGCAGTTGTGTTATCAATTCTTAGAAGAATATTACAATTTTTTAGGTGTGATGCAAAACATTTCAATCCAAAAAATGCTGATTGAAGTTCTAACATATTTATGTGGGAATGCCTTTCTGTTTTATTCCAAAAACCATGGGTACGTTCAGTTTTACAACATGCTCCCCACCCTGATTTCGATGCATCAGAAAAAATTTCTAGAACAAAATTTTTTATTCCGATACGATTAAAACCCTTCAAGATATTCTTTTTCCACCACTCGAAATCTGATAGCAGTTTATTTGATAAATCCATGCATGCTTCAAAATTGCCATTATTAGCCTTAAGTGCCAAATATTTTTCTCTCTCAAAAGCTTTCATATGAACCCAGCCATATTCAAAAGCCAGGCAACAAGATCCGACAATGCCAATAAATTTTGCAAACTCTCGAATCGTACATTTTCTTTTTGAACCGAATGTTTCTATTTGTTTTAATGTCTTAATTTTCTTATCTTCCGGTAATTCAATAACCATTCGCTTTGAATCAAATTGAAAACCAAGAAATTTACATTCATTACTTGGATTTAAATGACTTTTTTCTGTATTGATAACGAATCCAAGTTTTTCTAAGAGATCGCATGTTTTTTTCACATTTTCTTTGCATTTACTATACGAATTCCCAAGAATCATTATGTCATCCAGATATATGACAGAAGAGTAACCTAAATGTCTCAAATATTTCATGACGGGCTTCAAAATTTTTGTGAAGACAAACGGGGCTGTACTGAGACCAAATGGTAAACATACAAACTCGTATAAATTACCTGCAAAGGAGAATCTCAAATATTTTGTACTTTCCTTTGCTATTGGAATCAGGTAATATGCATCTTTTAGGTCAATAGTAGCCATGAAACAGTCTTTCTGAATTAATTTCATGCATATTCTAGAATCTTCTAATTTGAAATGTTCTGGTTCTAAATATTCATTCAATTTTTTCAAATTTAGAATGAACCGATTGGTGCCATCTGATTTAGGACGAAGAAAAAAACTGGATAAAAATTGATCTATTTCTGGAGTACATTTTCTAATTGCACCTTTTTCGATTAATTGTGCTATAGATTGGGATAACTGTTCATATTCACTCTTAGATCTGTTTTTATCTACTGGAATTACTTTTTGCTTTACTATTCGCGTGAATGGAATTTCATAACCTGAAATCCAGTTTAAGATTGTTTGATTTTTCGTTATTGATTCCCATTCTTTTTTGAAAAATTTCAATCTACCAGTGACATTACTCACTTTGTCAATTAACGTCTTTTGCGTTGTTGATATCGAGGAGGGCTTCTGTATTGCTCTGACTTCGATTTGCGACTGTTGAATGCTGACTGTTTTGACGTTAGATTGTGGTTCGAGTTTTTCTGCCCGCCCAGCCCCCTCTGGTAAACCTGTCGACGAGGCGGGCCGTTGAAGTTTTTTGGTTTATTATTGTGAGTCGTTTTCGTCAATATTTTCAAATCTTGAGCAGACTTCTGAAGGCTTTTGGTTGTTTTAACTCGATCGTCTAATTTCTTTCCAAATAGCAGATCATTGGCAATTGTTTCCCGAAGTGTTTCACGTAAAGAAGGATTTATATTTTGAAGGATTAAATTC
Organism: Campoplex capitator; assembly: GCA_037576405.1. NCBI lineage: Eukaryota > Metazoa > Arthropoda > Insecta > Hymenoptera > Ichneumonidae > Campoplex > Campoplex capitator. The sequence goes on from JARBWI010000187.1 coordinate 13,874, forward strand.
CTCCGAATTTGAGTTTCTTCATGCAAAAGATCCGCTAGGATCTTCGAAGCATCGCTCAAATTTTCAGCCCAAGAATATTTTTCTTTCATATCGATACGCAAAATTTCTGAAGTGACTTTTGCCACCGCAGCGAGACCTATTGCGATTCGGCCTTGGGTCATGGATATTCTTTGGTCTCTCTTAAATATAGTGTCTTGCAAAGAACTTTTTATCTCAGGATTCAAGGAAGGGGGTTTCATTGATTTGCAATTTTCGGGAATCTTATATTTTTGCGATAAATCCTTTCTCAAATCATTTGGTAAACCCGTCTGGATAACCTCATTTATTCTCACGGTTAGATCCTTGTGTATGAAATCGGCAAACCTGATTTCTTCATTTAAGCGTTTCCCCAACGCAGCCAAGAGATCCGAATCTAATTCGATGTCGACCGAATCTCCTTTCATTGTTTCAGTGTCTTTTGTATTCAAATCTTCACGCAATGAAGTCGAATTTTCGGTCGCATTTAAATCATCATTTATAAGGTGTGAATCAGTTCCCTCTTTTTGACTAACCTCTGGATCCTTCTCCATATCTCCTTGATTGTTATTTTCACCAGGTTCCTCACTGTATGAACGATTTTCCGAGCTCCTTTCCAACGAACTTTCTCGAGAATCGCTGTCTCGATACGAATGTCCTGTCAACAATTGACGACTTTATTTTCATACCCATGCAGTATACGTTTGCATCAAAAGGGTTGAACCCTAATGAGCTGTGGTTTCGATTTCATAACGCAGACGTGAGTCCGTGTGCCAGTTGAACCAGCACACGTGCGTTAGAGATTGAATTTGAAATTCTCCTAAACCCGATATCGGTTGGAAAATTGCATTTTCCACGTGTCAGTTGAACTGACACATTGATCAAAGAGATATAATAGATCTTCTCTTTTTATTTCTGAAACATACGGATTGGTCACGGAAAAAAAAAATAATAATTTTCTTACCTCGTTTTTTATTTTTCGATTTTTTGAGCTTTCTCTCATAATGTTTAATTTTTCTTTTAATCCTTTTTTCATCGTCGGAAGAGTAATGCTTTCTTTTTCGAGAATTCATGATGTTAGTTTTCTGTAACACGTCTGTGGCTCCCGGCACAAAGAAGAAGAATGACGATACATACAACATAGCGACGTTGCTATGGCAATTAAAAACTTTAAAAATTGTGGCAAGACCGGTATGAAGTAGGGGTACTACGAGTTGATCTAGAGGAAGAGGCGCGAAATACAATTATGTAGGGTCGATGTATTAAATGAACACTTGTTACTTTGTGGATTTTCCGTATATTGTTACAAACTTTTTAGATGAAATGAATTAACTGAATATAATAAAAGAATAAAAACGGTTTTCGGTGACTTGACGCGTACTGAATTTGATTTGTAGAGAAGACGTATGATGTGCACCGTGGAGAGACCGTAGTAGAACTGAAGAAAGAGCTCCAGCTCCCCGACTTATATAGGCTCAGGCGCTGGAGGAGATGTCTGGACCAGATGGTGGGGGTGTCTGGATCGGCTTGAGATGCCCAGACTCCCAGACAACAAAGGAAATCATGATGTTCCCCTCGACTAGACTTCCCCACTATTGTCGAAGAGTTTAACCAATGATAGAATATTAATTTTATGATTATAGGTCTAGACGTCTGGAGATAACAACTTCGAGGGAATATGGAACCCCCAAATGCAGACTTAGGGCCAGAAGGGCCCAGAGAAGTTCTCTTTTAGGTATATTAATAGTTTTTAACAATTCTCGTTCTTTTCGCAGGTTAACAATGATATAATTAATTATTTCTTTTCCTTTTTTCAGGTAATAGGTAGGCGCTTCGGATTTTAACAGGAGTAAGTATATACGCTTTTATTATTAACATTAATTATAAGTTTTCTTTCTTTTAATACTTTTTAAATACTTTTTCATCTTTAACAAAATTATAATAATTATTATTTTTCTCTCTTTTAGCGAGCCCTAAGGCGAAGCAGAAGTTACCAACGGATATTGTTCAAAGTTGGTATGTTAACTAACAATTATGTGAACTTTCATATACCGGGTGTCCCAAAAGTCGAGTATACAAAAATGTGGGTGTCCCAAAAAGTGATACTTTTTTATTAGTTTAAAATGAAGGGGGGACCTCGAAAATAACGTTTTTGGAAAAATATTTTACTTTATGAAATTATTTTTTGAGTTATTTAACAAAATGTTGTTTTGAGCATTTCTGGACGTATTAGCATGAAATTGACTATGTAGAATGATTTTAGGTTGAATAAAGTGACTTTTCACCATATTGTTATTAATTATTTATGTGTTTTTACCCGTTTTTCGCTATTGTTGCTGAATAAAAAGATATATAATTTCTTGTTTTTATGATTATTTGATGTTATCCCTTCGCCTTAGTATAATAGGTAAGTATTTTATTATTTAAATGATTAATTGTAATTTATTAACATTGATTAATTACGAGAATATTGATTGGTAGGAATGTAATTAGCGGATAATAAAGGAATAGACCCGAGGACGTAACACGAGAGAAAAAATGGACCCTACTGATTTACACCAAATACGATGAAATTTCGTTTCGAAAATTTTGAAAACCGTCGTTTCTACGCGAAAAATGTTCGGTGATGAGCGAAAAGTCAAACATTGCATGAAAAGTCGTTGTTTCTCGTTCAATTTCTGGTGAAAAGTCGAAAATCATACTTCGATGTAAAATTTATACGTGACGCGTTATTTTTCGGTCGATTCGAATGAAAAATGTTGACGAGAGAAAAAATTGACTCCACTGATTTACACCAAATACGATGAAATTTCGTTTCGAAAAATTTGGAGACCGTCGTCTCTTCGCGAAAATGTTCGGTGATGAGCGAAAAGTCAAACATTGCATGAAAAATCGTTGTTTCTCGTTCAATTTCTGGTGAAAAGTCGAAAATCATACTACGATGTCAAATTTATACGTGACGAGTTATTTTTCGGTCGATTCAAATGAAAAATGTTAACGAGAGAAAAAATTGACTCCACTGATTTACACCAAATACGATGAAATTTCGTTTCGAAAATTTTGAAAACCGTCGTTTCTTCGCGAAAAATGTTCGGTGATAAGCGAAAATTCAAACATTGCATGAAAAATCTTCGTTTCTCGTTTAATTTCTGGAAAAAAGTCGAAAATCATACTTCGATGTAAAATTTATACATGACGAGTTTCTCCTTGGTTGATTCGATCAAAAAACGTTGACTAGAGAAAAAATTGATTGCACTGATTTGAACCAAATACGATCAATTTTCGTTTCGACAATTTTGAAAAACGTCGTTTTTACAAGAAAAATGTTCTTTGATGAGCGAAGAGTCGGACATTGCATGAAAAATCATTGTTTCTAGTTTAATTTCTGGTCAAAAGTCGAAAATCATACTTCGATGTAAAATTTATGCGTGACACGTTATTTTTCGGTCGATTCGAATGAAAAATGTTGACGAGAGATGAAATTGATTCCATTGATTTAAACCAATTACGATGAAATTTCGTTTCAAAAATTTTGAAAACTGTCGTTCATTCACGAAAAATGTTCGGTGATGAGCGAAAAGTCAAACATTGCATGAAAAATCGTTGTTTCTCGTTTTATTTCTGGTCAAAAGTCGAAAATCATACTTCGATGTAAAATTTATACATGACGAGTTTCTTCTTGGTCGATACGATGAAAAAACGTTGACTAGAGAACAACTTGATTGCACTGATTTGAACCAAATACGATCAATATTCGTTTCGAAAATTTTGAAAAACGTCGTTCTATCACGAAAAATGTTCGGTGATGAGCGAAAAGTCAGACAATGCATGAAAAATCGTTGTTTCTAGTTCAATTTCTGGTCAAAAGTCGAAAATCATACTTCGATGTAAAATTGATACATGACGAGTTTCTTCTTGGTCGATTCGATCAAAAAACGTTGACTAGAGAAAAACTGGATTGCACTGACTTAAACCAAATACGATCCATTTTCTCTTTGAAAATTTTGAAAAATGTCGTTCCTCAACGAAATGTGTTCGGTGATGAGCGAAAAGTCAGACAATGCATGGAAAATCGTTTTTTTCTAGTTCAATTTCTGGTCAAAATTCGACAATCATACTTCGATGTAAAATTCATACGTGACGAGTTATTTTTCGGTCGATTCGAATGAAAAATGTTAACGAGAGAAAAAATTGACTCGACTGATTTACACCAAATACGATGAAATTTCGTTTCGAAAATTTTGAAAACCGTCGTTTCTTCGCGAAAAATGTTCGGTGATGAGCGAAAAGTCAAACATTGCATGAAAAATCGTTGTTTCTCGTTTTATTTCTGGTCAAAAGTCGAAAATCATACTTCGATGTAAAATTTATACATGACGAGTTTCTTCTTGGTCGATTCGATCAAAAAATTTGAACCAAATACGATCAATTTTCGTTTCGAAAATTTTGAAAACCGTCGTTTCTTCGCGAAAAATGTTCGGTGATGAGCGAAAAGTCAAACATTGCATGAAAAATCGTTGTTTCTCGTTTTATTTCTGGTCAAAAGTCGAAAATCATACTTCGATGTAAAATTTATACATGACGAGTTTCTTCTTGGTCGATTCGATCAAAAAACGTTGACTAGAGAAAAAATTGATTGCACTGATTTGAACCAAATACGATCAATTTTCGTTTCGACAATTTTGAAAAACGTCGTTTCTTAACGAAATATGTTCGGTGATGAGCGAAGAGTCGGACATTGCATGAAAAATCATTGTTTCTAGTTTAATTTCTGGTCAAAAGTCGAAATTCATACTTCGATGTAAAATTTATACGTGACGCGTTATTTTTCGGTCGATTCGAATGAAAAATGTTGACGAGAGAAAAAATTGACTCCACTGATTTACACCAAATACGATGAAATTTCGTTTCGAAAAATTTGAAAAACGTCGTTTCTTAACGAAATATGTTCGGTGATGAGCGAAAAGTCAAACATTGCATGAAAAATCTTTGTTTCTCGTTTAATTTCTGGTTAGAAGTCGAAAATCATACTTTGATGTAAAATTTATGCATGACGAGTTTCTTCTTGGTTGATTCGATCAAAAAACGTTGACTAGAGAAAAACTCGATTGCACTGATTTGAACCAAACACGATGAAATTTCGTTTCAAAATATTTGAAAAACGTCGTTCCTTAACGAAATATGTTCGGTGATGAGCGAAAAGTCAAACATTGCATGAAAAATCGTTGTTTCTCGTTCAATTTCTGGTGAAAAGTCGAAAATCATACTACGATGTCAAATTTATACGTGACGAGTTATTTTTCGGTCGATTCGAATGAAAAATGTTAACGAGAGAAAAAATTGACTCCACTGATTTACACCAAATACGATGAAATTTCGTTTCGAAAATTTTGAAAACCGTCGTTTCTTCGCGAAAAATGTTCGGTAATAAGCGAAAATTCAAACATTGCATGAAAAATCTTCGTTTCTCGTTTAATTTCTGGAAAAAAGTCGAAAATCATACTTCGATGTAAAATTTATACATGACGAGTTTCTCCTTGGTTGATTCGATCAAAAAACGTTGACTAGAGAAAAAATTGATTGCACTGATTTGAACCAAATACGATCAATTTTTGTTTCGACAATTTTGAAAAACGTCGTTTTTACACGAAAAATGTTCGGTGATGAGCGAAGAGTCGGACATTGCATGAAAAATCATTGTTTCTAGTTTAATTACTGGTCAAAAGTCGAAAATCATACTTCGATGTAAAATTTATGCGTGACACGTTATTTTTCGGTCGATTCGAATGAAAAATGTTGACGAGAGATGAAATTGATTCCATTGATTTAAACCAATTACGATGAAATTTCGTTTCAAAAATTTTGAAAACCGTCGTTCATTCACGAAAAATGTTCGGTGATGAGCGAAAAGTCAAACATTGCATGAAAAATCGTTGTTTCTCGTTTTATTTCTGGTCAAAAGTCGAAAATCATACTTCGATGTAAAATTGATACATGACGAGTTTCTTCTTGGTCGATTCGATCAAAAAACGTTGACTAGAGAAAAACTGGATTGCACTGACTTGAACCAAATACGATCCATTTTCTCTTTGAAAATTTTGAAAAATGTCGTTCCTCAACGAAATGTGTTCGGTGATGAGCGAAAAGTCAGACAATGCATGGAAAATCGTTTTTTTCTAGTTCAATTTCTGGTCAAAATTCGACAATCATACTTCGATGTAAAATTCATACGTGACGAGTTATTTTTCGGTCGATTCGAATGAAAAATGTTAACGAGAGAAAAAATTGACTCGACTGATTTACACCAAATACGATGAAATTTCGTTTCGAAAAATTTGAAAACCGTCGTTTCTTCGCGAAAAATGTTCGGTGATGAGCGAAAAGTCAAACATTGCATGAAAAATCGTTGTTTCTCGTTTAATTTCTGGTCAAAAGTCGAAAATCATACTTCGATGTAAAATTTATACATAACGAGTTTCTTCTTGGTCGATTCGATCAAAAAATTTGAACCAAATACGATCAATTTTCGTTTCGAAAATTTTGAAAACCGTCGTTTCTTCGCGAAAAATGTTCGGTGATGAGCGAAAAGTCAAACATTGCATGAAAAATCGTTGTTTCTCGTTTTATTTCTGGTCAAAAGTCGAAAATCATACTTCGATGTAAAATTTATACATGACGAGTTTCTTCTTGGTCGATTCGATCAAAAAACGTTGACTAGAGAAAAAATTGATTGCACTGATTTGAACCAAATACGATCAATTTTCGTTTCGACAAGTTTGAAAAACGTCGTTTCTTAACGAAAAATGTTCGGTGATGAGCGAAGAGTCGGACATTGCATGAAAAATCATTGTTTCTAGTTTAATTTCTGGTCAAAAGTCGAAAATCATACTTCGATGTAAAATTTATACGTGACACGTTATTTTTCGGTCGATTCGAATGAAAAATGTTGACGAGAGATGAAATTGATTGCACTGATTTGAACCAAATACGATCAATTTTCGTTTCGAAAATTTTGAAAAACGTCGTTCTATCACGAAAAATGTTCGGTGATGAGCGAAAAGTCAGACAATGCATGAAAAATCGTTGTTTCTAGTTCAATTTCTGGTCAAAAGTCGAAAATCATACTTCGATGTAAAATTGATACATGACGAGTTTCTTCTTGGTCGATTCGATCAAAAAACGTTGACTAGAGAAAAACTGGATTGCACTGTCTTAAACCAAATACGATCCATTTTCTCTTTGAAAATTTTGAAAAAAGTCGTTCCTCAACGAAATGTGTTCGGTGATGAGCGAAAAGTCAGACAATGCATGGAAAATCGTTTTTTTCTAGTTCAATTTCTGGTCAAAATTCGACAATCATACTTCGATGTAAAATTCATACGTGACGAGTTATTATTCGGTCGATTCGAATGAAAAATGTTAACGAGAGAAAAAATTGACTCGACTGATTTACACCAAATACGATGAAATTTCGTTTCGAAAATTTTGAAAACCGTCGTTTCTTCGCGAAAAATGTTCGGTGATGAGCGACAAGTCAAACATTGCATGAAAAATCGTTGTTTCTCGTTTAATTTCTGGTCAAAAGTCGAAAATCATACTTCGATGTAAAATTTATACATGACGAGTTTCTTCTTGGTCGATTCGATCAAAAAATTTGAACCAAATACGATCAATTTTCGTTTCGAAAATTTTAAAAAACGTCGTTCCTTAACGAAATATGTTCGGAGATGAGCGAAAAGTCAGACAATGCATGGAAAATCGTTGTTTCTAGTTCAATTTCTGGTCAAAATTCGACAATCATACTTCGATGTAAAATTTATACGTGACGAGTTATTTTTCGGTCGATTCGAATGAAAAATGTTGACGAGAGAAAAAATTGACTCTACTGATTTACACCAAATACGATGAAATTTCGTTTCGAAAATTTTGAAAACCGTCGTTTCGACGCGAAAAATGTTCGGTGATGAGCGAAAAGTCAAACATTGCATGAAAAATCGTTGTTTCTCGTTCAATTTCTGGTGAAAAGTCGAAAATCATGCTACGATGTAAAATTTATACGTGACGAGTCTCTTTTCGGTCGATTTAAACGAAAAATTTTGACGAGAGATGAAATTGATTCCACTGATTTAAACCAATTACGATGAAATTTTTTTTCGAAAATTTTGAAAACCGTCGTTCCTTCACGAAAAATGTTCGGTGATGAGAGAAAAGTCAAACATCGCATGAAAAATCGTTGTTTCTCTTTTTATTTCTGGTCAAAAGTCGAAAATCATACTTCGATGTAAAATTTATACATGACGAGTTTCTTCTTGGTCGATTCGATCAAAAAACGTTGACTAGAGAAAAAATTGATTGCACTGATTTGAACCAAATACGATCATTTTTCGTTTCGACAATTTTGAAAAACGTCGTTTCTTAACGAAATATGTTCGGTGATCAGCGAATAGTCAGACAATGCATAAAAAATCATTGTTTCTAGTTTAATTTCTGGTCAAAAGTCGAAAACCATACTTCGATGTAAAATTCATACGACACGAGTCTCCCTTCGGTCGATTCGAATGAAAAATGTTGACGAGAGAAAAAATTGACTCCACTGATTTCACCAAATACGATGAAATTTTGTTTCGCAAATTTTGAAAAACGTCGTTCTTTCACGAAAAATGTTCGGTGATGAGCGAAAAGTCAAACATTGCATGAAAAATCGTTGTTTCTCGTTTAATTTCTGGTCGAAAGTCGAAAATCATACTTCGATGTAAAATTTATACATGACGGGTTTTTTCGTGGTCGATTCGATCAAAAAATTTGAACCAACTACGATCAATTTTCGTTTCGAAAATTTTGAAAAACGTCGTTCCTTAACGAAATATGTTCGGTGATGAGCGAAAAGTCAGACAATGCATGGAAAATCGTTGTTTCTAGTTCAATTTCTGGTCAAAATTCGACAATCATACTTCGATGTAAAATTTATACGTGACGAGTTATTTTTCGGTCGATTCGAATGCAAAATGTTGACGAGAGAAAAAATTGACTCTACTGATTTACACCAAATACGATGAAATTTCGTTCCGAAAATTTTGAAAACCGTCATTTCTACGCGAAAAATGTTCGGTGATGAGCGAAAAGTCAAATATTGCATGAAAAATCGTTGTTTCTCGTTGAATTTGTAGTGAAAAGTCGAAAATCATACTACGATGTAAAATTTATACTTGACGAGTCTCTTTTCGGTCGATTCGAATGAAAAATGTTGACGAGAGAAAAAATTGACTCCACTGATTTACACCAAATACGATGAAATTTCGTTTCGAAAAATTTGGAGACCGTCGTTTCTTCGCGAAAATGTTCGGTGATGAGCGAAAAGTCAAACATTGCATGAAAAATCGTTGTTTCTCGTTCAATTTCTGGTGAAAAGTCGAAAATCATACCACGATGTCAAATTTATACGTGACGAGTTATTTTTCGGTCGATTCGAATGAAAAATGTTAACGAGAGAAAAAATTGACTCCACTGATCTACACCAAATACGATGAAATTTCGTTTCGAAAATTTTGAAAACCGTCGTTTCTTAACGAAATATGTTCGGTGATGAGCGAATAGTCAGACAATGCATGAAAAATCATTGTTCCTAATTTAATTTCTGGTCAGTATTAGGTGGCGCACTATGGCCACCCCCACTCCTATCCCCACTCCTATCCCCACTCCTTTTCCCCCACAAGCCGGCCGTTGTGAGTCCGGTCGGTGTTGTGGGTGAGAGGTTGGCGGGTGTGCGGAGGGGGGAGGGTGGAGTGCGGCCGTAGTGCACCACCTTTTTTTCTTTTTTTATATATTTCAGATCTTATTAATTTTTACACTATTGGTTATAATATGATGCATGATATACAGTAGATATTTTTTAGTTTCTCGACCGTTTTTTTCACGACGATGTCGCTGACCATGTAGCGGTGGTTTACGCCGCGTATTGCTCTGATGATCGGACGATTTTCCAGCTAGGGTTGATAGAGATACCGTAATGTGAGAGAGGTTCGTGTACATATTATTGTGTTGAGATGGTTCATAAATGAGCTTTTCCTACATACCTGTTTATGATTATTCTTTGGCAGGCTTGAACTCCAACTTGTTGAATTTCTTACCGTGGTACAACATGATCAAGTTATTGCTCGCGGTTGCTTCGCACATTTGCTCGTATAACTCGCTCGCGTCTTCGAAAGCTTTGACGAATCTAGCCGGTAGGTAGCATGTAAACGCGTTCTCTATGTCCACGGTAATACGTGTACCCCATGTCGTGTCGGTGGTTTGCATACCGGTGATGTAATAATCTTTGCCTTGCTCAAGATCGGCCAGTCTTTTGACAGGCAGGCGAACGGAGTCCAAAAGGCCTACTTGTTTGATGCGTGCGAAATCCATTTTCCAGAGCGAGTTTTTTTAAATTTACCGTTAAAGAGCGGAGTTCTGATAGGTCGTGTATTCTTGTTTTAAACGCTGCAATATCGCGTAAAAAGATGTCTAAGCGTACTTTTAATTCGTGTCGTTTACTTCGGCGGTGTTTCGGGAGTACTGTCTGAGCATCAGAGAGTTCGGATGGTTTGAACCCTCGGGTCGCTAGAGTCATATCCCCGCTCCTAATGCAGAAAAGAGCTGACAACAAACTTTTGATGCAGTAACTCCCACCACTGTCAAAGGATGTCACCTCGGCAGAGCTCTTTTCCCAAAGAGCTGACAACAATCTTTTGATGCAGTATCTCCCACCACTGTCACAGCGTGTCACCTTGACAGAGGTCTTTTCCCTCTTTCCGATGTTCCGCCGTTAATAAGCTAACATTCCAAGACGTGGTGGTTCTGTACTCCCACAAGGAGCTGGAACGATCGTTATGAGAAAGCCATTTTTTTATTCTCACAGCGTTATTGAGAGCACACTTGAGTGAGGCATTTTTGTGTAGTAAGCCGTGGAATATGCAAAAAGTGCTGCTCTCGGGGAGATTACGAGACGGTGGTTCCTCGTTCTCCCCTAGATTTATAACGAAGCAGTCTGTTAGCTGTGTCAAATAGGCTGTTGCGTTAGTACCTCTTGTAAACAGGCGATCGGATTGAACAACAATTTGCTTTAAAGTAGCTTCGGCCGTTCGTAAAGGCGTTTCACCCTCGGTCCACTCTATACCATGATGATTGCATTTTAACCACGTGTTTTGTCGTTTCACACTAGGAGGCAGTACGTTATAAGCGTGAGGCGGTGATATGACCCAGTGTGCTAAGTAAGATGTTTTCACAGAGACCACGGCAATTTCTTTAGGCACGAAATTATTATATTTATCCTTCAGACCCTGTATATCAACGACAATGTTCATGATACCTCCAGACCGTCGTTATGTTTCAAAGCTTGAACGCAGACTGATGACTGTTGAATGCTCTGCAGCAGCGTTAGAGATAACAGCGTTAATCGTCGGCGAAATCTGACACTCTTCATGTGTCACCACGCGCGTGATTTTCGCCAAAAGAAACGGGATAGGTTGTAGACGGAAGTTTTTAAAACAGCCCATGTGATTCTTTTTGTTGAAAGAAATGAGATAGGTGTTGATCGCAGTATTTAAAATTTTATTACCATATAATTACCGAGAACGAGAGCATTGGACGTCAGCAGAATATGGCAGCCGCTACGTATCACTATCCGCATGATCTGCGTTGAAGGAAACGGGATAGGGGTATAGACACAGGATTTTAAAATGGCACGCGTGATTCTTGTTGAAAGAAATGAGACAGGCAGGGCTTAGATACAACGTTCTAAATTTCATTATTATAAAATTACCGAGAACGAGAGCAGCAGTGTTGTATACAGTGTAGATGCTTAATTCTATACCCCCTGCCGATACAACCATCTGTATCGGAAACCACGCCCTTAGATATACCACTCTTATTGATATACGCATTATAATACGCATGAACTATTTTATCGTTTTGCTGCAAATCATGCGAAAATACGTCTCTAAATCGTTGAATACCGATGCCAGTAGCCATATAATGAAGAAACATAACGCAATACTGTCCACAACACTGCGAATTAGGGCCTTGGAGCTGAACGGTATTGTAACGGAAGAGTCGGCAGTTTCTTCGGAAACATGCGAGATGTTGTGGGATGATTGGAGGTAATCCGTAGCTGTCGAAGAACCATCCGCGTCCATTTCGATCGACGTACATGGCAACCCAGTGGGTCCCTGGTCGTTTGTATCCATCGGTGTTAACCACGAATGCCGTCGGTTTCGTCCACACCTTCGGGATACGATCGGCTGGATAGACACCTATAGCATGCTCTTTTATGTTTTTGAGAGACTGTAAGACCTGAAGACTGTTCATGGTTCGAAGATTCTTTTTCCTCCTCGGTTTCGGTCTCCGTTATACCAATACCCCATGACGTGGTAGTTCTATACTCCCATAAGGATGTAATCTGCTCGCTTTGACAGAGCCAAGCTTTGATTCTGATGGCGTTGTTCAGAGCGCATCTGTAGGCTTGTCTGTGATTTGCAACACAGTGATACATACAACGTGCGTCGCTCTGGGGTAGACGGCGTAATGAAGGAACCTCTTCATCAGCCCCCAAATTTATAATAAAATACCCCGTGAGCTGCGCTAGATACGCTGATTTCTCAGAGCCGCATGTAAAAATTCGTGTAGACTGGCCCGCGATCCTTTTCAGATTTGTTTCCAACGCTTGTAATGATGTATCGCCTTTAGACCACGCTATACCGTGGATATGATCACATAACCACATATTTTGACTCTTTTCAAAGACCGATAGATTGTCATCCGTATAAGGTGGCTTTACAACCCAATGACTAGAGTCTTCAGTTTTTACCGATACGACAGCTACTTCTTTAGGTATAAACCGGTTATCTTTACCTATCATACTCTGCACATCAATAACAATATACATGTTGCCGTTTTTATTTTCGACCGTCGCACTCTGAATGATCAGCGGAAACTGAGGGTTTCTCTCTTTCTCATCAACCACTGAAATCTACGATGACCTGTCTGGATGAGTCAATCTCCAACACATTATCAAGAGACTCGGTAGAGTCTCGGGACAAGTACATTTGACAGCGTCGTCTGCTTGCCCGAGACTCACCCGAGTATATTATCTCTGAATAAAGCGATTTCGACGGTGGGGGTAAACTCTTTCTTAAATTACGGAGCTCAAGGGTGATCTCATGATCTGAAATTTGGACTAAAGACTAATTAAGTTATCCTCCTTCGATTGAGCCATAAATCAACCCGATTAATGCCGTAATTGCTGAAAAAAAGCTTTGCACAGAAAAAAATATGCAATGATCGGAGTGTGCGTGCGCGTATGTATACGACACAGAGAAAGGCCTCGTGGCGCTGGCGTCTTTCTGATTGGTCGCGACTGACGACACAAAACAAACAGTGCAGACGAGCAGGTGACGTCAGCTGATCGCGATGAAAAAATCATCATCGATATTTCGACGGCCCATATGGACGCGAGTGTGAGAGAGATAGCTGAAATAGGTTCACATTTTTCTTTCACGCCGTTAACATTTTCGAGAAAATAATAGTTACAAACTTGTTCCTTGTCAAACAACAAACGTTGGCTAACCATTTATTTTCTCGAGAGTGCAGGGTTAAGGGAGAAAAACGTGAATACTGTGCTTACAGCTTTGACAGCTCGTCATAACCTCACAAATGCTAATTTGCAGCTGGCATTACCACCGACATGCTCCAGTGACGGGGGAATATGCTTCATGAATGAATATGCTTCACAACCTTTGCCCCATTTCTACACCCACAATTTTATTCATTTTTAGCATAACTATATAACATCGCCGCTGGCATTATATTAATTGCAAAGCGATGATAACTCTCAGGGACATAGAAATTTTGTCGCTGAGCAACATGAAAATCTTGTTGCTGCGACACATGAAAATCTTGTTGCTGCCAGTTATCCGGAAGCTCCAGATAATTCTCAATGACATAAAAATCTTGTCACTGAGCCACATGAAAATCTTGTCGCTGAGAGTTATCCGGAAGCTCTGGATAACTCTTATCGACAAGTTGTTGCTTCGGAAGGAACCAAATATTGTGGAGCGACAAGTTTTCTGGAATTGTTTACAGCGACAACATTTATACAGGGAAAATATTCATCACTTTCTGATAGCGATGCATGTTTTCCCTGTTTGTTAAATTAATCACAAAGCGACAATAACTCTCAGCGACATAAAAATCTTGTCGCTGAGCAGCATGAAAATCGTGTCGCTGAGAATTATGCTCCGGAAGGAACCAAATATTATAGAGCGACAAGTTCTCTGAAATCGTTTGCAGCAACAACATTTGTCTAAATGATTCTTACAGGGAAAACATTCATCGCTTTCTGATAGCGATGCATTTATTCCCTGCTAGTTGGATTAATCGCTAATAACAATAACTCTCAGCGACATGAAAATCTTGTCACTGAGCTACATAAAAATCGTGTTGGTGAGAGTTTTGCTCCGGAAGGAGCAAAATATTGTACAGCGACAAGTTTTCTGGAATTGTTTGCAGCGACAACATTTGTGTAAATGATTCTCACAGGTTGGCATGAATTTGGGCTCAAATTTAGCTCCACAGAATACATTTGCAGAAAAAGAATTAGCATAGTACTCCCATCGAGCCAACACGATAAAATCTTCGTTGCAAAATTGATGTGAAAACTTTGATTTTTCCAAGCTGATGGTCAAAAGTTAAAAATTGCCCTCTTGCGATAAATTGAGACGTTGGCACGTATTTGCTCTTCCTTTCAGCTTATCAAAACATGTTGACTGAAAAAAAAATCATTATTTTACTATTTTTACTCGGAGACGAGCGATTTTCGTTTGAAAATTTACGAAAAATCGTCATTTTCCAGCGATAATCGTGGTAAATGGGCCAAAAATCATATCTCGGCGAGAGATTGAGATATCGGCATGAATTTGGGCTTAAATTCAGCTCCACAGAGTACATTCGTTGCAAATTGATGTAATAACTTTGATTTTTCCAAGCCGATGGTTAAAAGTTGAAAATTGCCCTCTCGCGATAAATTGAGACGTTGGCACGTGCTTACCGTTCGTGTGAGCAAAACAAATTGTGTGGCTGGAAAAAAAAATCATAATTTTACCATATTTACTCGGAGACGAGCGATTTTCGTCTGAAAAATCACGAAAAACCGTAATTTTCCAGGGATAATCCTGGTAATGGGCACAAAATCATATCTCGGTGAGAAATTGAGATAGAAGCATTGATGAATTTTGAATGAGGATTTTGTTCCTTGTAAGTTTTTTCCTGTTTACTTATACTCCATATTACAAAGAATGAGTTAACGCCGTTATCTGATATTGCCATTTTTCATTTCATTTTTTCTTTAAAAATATCAACTAACTCGCCTAAAAAACCTTGATAAAAAACATCTCGCCTCAAATACCTTGGCCAATAACAACTCAAAACACTTAAAATGAATACTAAATTCGGAGTCAGAAAAAATGAAGTGATATCCTAGCCAAAAATCCCCTCCTCGGGAAAAAAAGCCTGCACAAGTCCATTTGTTGGTGACAACCTTTTTCATTTGTTTTCACAGATAAATCTACTCGCTTAAGAAACCTTGGTATAAAAGACATCTCGCCTAAAAAAACCTTGGTATAAAAAACATCTCGCCTAAAAAACCTTGGTATTGAAACGTTTCATGATTTTTGAACATTGGTTAGTTGTGCAAAAATCGAAACTAAGGATTTTTGAGATCCTCTTCTCTCTCGTGGAGAGGTGTGCAGGTTCGTGCACTTACCGGCGAGGTCTTTCCCTGGCGGATCAGCAAGTCTCTGGAAAAAGTCTTGAAAAAAGTCCCAATTGGGACTCGGGATTTGGGACTTTAGTGGACTCGCTTGTGAGTTCCTATTGGGTTATGTCGGGAAGCAGGTTGTGAAATAAAGTTTGAGACTCAGTTTAAGCAGAGCAATTATATTATTTTATTATCAAAAGTCTTTACTGGATGAGAGCTGTCGAAGGACTGATCAACGAAAAGACCAAAAGTATAACTCGAGCTCATAGAACGAAAACGTCTCTATGCTTCGGTTTCTTATTACTTTTATCATTTGTATATTTAATATTTTATAAACACATCTATGGTACTTTTATTTATAAGACCTCACGCGTTCTCTTTCTCAATTCGTATAGTGTTTCTTATCGAACTTATTTCTACGTTGATTGATTATTTTTGCTCATATCAGACGTGGAATGATCAGCCATTGTATTCCCTGGCTGTTCGCGATACCATAGTATTTGGGTATCCGGTATCGGTATCATGTGGTACTTTTTTATCCGAAATTTTTCGGTATCAATCCCGATTCGGGACCCACGTTGCTTTGGTACCGATACCAAACATATTCGGTATATATCCCGATTTGGAACCCACGTTGCTTTGGTATCGATACCAAACATATTCGGTATACATCCCGATTTGGAACCCACGTTGCTTTGTTACCGATACCAAACATATTCGGTATATATCCCGATTTGGAACCCACGCAGCTTTGGTATCGATACGATAAATGATCGGTATCAATCCCGATTCGGACTACGCAGCTTTGGTATCGATACGAAAAAGAATCGGTATCAATTTCGATTCGGAACTCAACGCAGTTTCAATCAAACCCACGCAGGTAACGACACGATACAGAATGGATATAAATCTCGATTCGTAACCCACTCAAAGACCAGCGCCGCTGCATGTAGAAGCTGAAAAAACCACATCATCCGAGGGAGACTCGAACCCGGGACCCTCGGAGTTCGAGTCTCGTGCGCTATCCACTACGCTACCATCAAGAGACTCGGTAGAGTCTCGGGACAAGTACATTTGGCAGCTCTGTCGTCTGCTAGCCCGCGGCTCGCCCAGAGTATATTATCTCGAAACAAAATGATTCGCCGTGGTGGGGGTAAAATATGAAATTTCTTTCCTTAATTACGGAGCCGGGGAGAAATATTATGATTTGAAAATTGAACTGGAGACTTATTATGAAAAGAGCTTTCGATTAAGCCTTGGATCAGCACGATTGATGCCGTATTTGCTGAGAAAAAACTTTGCACAGGCTCAAGATTATGCTAAGATTGGAGTATTGGTGTGTATGTATACGACACACAATGAAAGGCCTTTTGATGCTATCAAGTTTCTGATTGGTCGCGACAGAGCTGTGTTCGAAAACTCGTTGCCCACACAGCTATATGTAATAACGTGGCCCTGTGTGGCCCTGTGGCTATATATTCTTCTGCACTGTGGCTATATATTCTTCTGAATAAGTACAAACAAAAAAACAGTGCAGATGACCGAGCGAAAAATGTCGAAGGGCGAAAAATTTCGAAGGACCATATTGACGCGAGTGTGAGAGAGATAGCTGAAATAAGTTCATATTTTTCCTTTCCGCCCTTGACATTTTCGAGAAAATAACTGTGACAACTTGTTCTTTGTCGAACAACGAACGTTGGCTAACCATTTATTTGTCCGGGAATGCAAGGTTATGGGAGAAGAATGTGTTGCAGGTTTGTCGTTGCCGAGTCTGAACGAATGCTGTGATACTGCTTTGACAGCTCGTCATAACCTCACAAATTCGAATTATCAGCTGGCATATTACCGACATGCTCCAATGACGGGAGAATATGCTTCATGAATGAATATGCTTCACATGTTTTGACCTATTGATTCCTACACCCATCATTTTATTCATTTATAGCATGACTTACAATGCCGCAGGCATCAGAGATTAATCGCTAAGCGATAATATCTCTCAGGAAAATAAACTCTTGTCGCTGAGCGACATAAAAATCTTGTCGCTGAGCCACATGAATATCTTGTCGCTGAGGCAAATGAAAATCTTGTCGCTGTGAGGGCTCAGTGACATGAAAATCTTGTCGCTGAGCGACATGAAAATCTTGTCGCTGCGAGGGCTCAGTGACATGAAAATCTTGTCGCTGAACCACATGAAGATTAATCGCTAAGCCATAATATCTCTCAGTGACATAAAAATCTTGTCGCTGAGGCAAATGAAAATCTTGTCGCTGCGAGGGCTCAGTGACATGAAAATCTTGTCGCTGAACCACATGAAGATTAATCGCTAAGCGATAATATCTCTCAGTGACATAAAAATCTTGTCGCTGAGCGACATGAAAATTTTGTCGCTGAAGCAAATGAAAATCTTGTCGCTGAGGCAAATGAAAATCTTGTCGCTGCGAGGGCTCAGTGACATAAAAATCATGTCGCTGAGCCACAAGAAAATTTTGTACATTCATCCCTTTTTGATAGTGATGCATTTTTTTCCTGCTAGAGGTAAAATTCAAAAAAAATTGTTCGAAAAAAAAAATTCTAAGAGAAATTCGAAGAAAAATCCAGGCGATTTAGTATGAAAATACGCAACTTCTTGTATCGGTAAAAATTTTCTATAAACCATATCATTCTTGGGTTATTTTGAATTTTTCAAAACTTTCTGTTTTTGGCCAAAAACGAAATAACTTTCGGGAAAAAAAACACAACAAATTTTTCAAAAGAAGAAGTTGGAGCTTTTGCATTGCATTCCAAGTTTTACATAGTAAAAGAAAAAAAAATCTCTTATATTGTGTGCCGAATCCGCGATGGTCGAAAAAAGGCATAAAAATGGTCGGGAATCAAAGTCCGTACAAGGCCAAAAAAAAATCAATGGAAAAATATTTAAATAAGGCAAACTGGAGCCTGATCCATCCTTTTTGAAAAGCCACTTTGGAAATTCGAATATCTTTCTTTTTGGCAGAGTTATCTGGTGTATCTAAACGTTTGAGCGGTAGTGTACGAGTGGATCGACGAAACTAAACCAATTTAAACCATGGGGAAAGATTCACGAAGTATGTGATCATGAAAAAATTTACGTTTCGGAGGAGTCAGAAAAAAAGAAGTGATATCCTAGCCAAAAATCCCCTCGACGGGGAAAAAAGCCTGGACAAGTCCATTTGTTCGTGACCCCCGTTTCCATTTGTTTTCACAGAAAAATCTAACCCCGCTAAAAAAAAATTCAAACCTCCAATAAAATGAAAAATAGAAAAAAACCCTAGAAAAAAATAGCTCCTAAAAAATTGGAGAAAAACCCTAAAAAAAATTCAAGACAATTAAAAAAAAATACAATAAACGTGAAAATGGTAAAAAAAAAGTTGACGATTTTCGCTCAGCACTAAAAATTCTTGATATCCATAAAAGGACAAGTATTCCATTGGTGGCTGAAAATCAATTAACGAGGAAAAGGGAAAACTCCCAAAAAGACATGGCACAAAAAAAGAAACCCTTAAATACAAAATGGCGAATCGACAGAAAAACTTCATACAAAAAATAAAAAACTAAAGTTTGCCATCGCATGTTGAGCAGTTGAGCGGATACGCACAGAGAACTTGTCCAGCCCGAAATTTTTTGTATTAGCTTCCGCATATTCCCTATAAATAGCAGCGGCTGATACAAAAATTTTCGCAGATAGTTTTGTTTACAGCTGTAAGCATATTTCTCTGTCCTCGGTGTAGCATCTTCTGCCGAAGACCGAACCGTGTCTTTATTTCATGAGCAGATGAGTGAGAGTATGCAGGGTTTAAAGCATCTCATGAGATAGAGAGGGTGAGAGGATGTAACGCGGCGTAGGAGCGAGTGAGAGGTTGTATGTTATCCTAATTACGACTATGGAGCTCACGGTCATTGCACGCGCGATTCTGATGACGCTGCATTGTGAGAGTTCAGGGTCTCCGTCTCGCGAAAGAGCGAGCGAGAGGGGTTATTTCACCATGGGTGTGCTCGATTTCACTCAGTGCGACTTCTCACCCTCTTAAGAATGTAACGGAATTGAATTTAAAAAAATTGTTTGGGTTTGTTTGGGTTTGTTTGGGTTTGTTTGGGTTTGACATTGACGCTGCCTTGTGAGAGCTCAGGATCTCGCTACCTGTATATTACCCTCTAATCCATGATTGGTAGATACCAAATATGTTTTCCACACATATTTTCACGAAAGCTAATATCAAATCATTAGAAACATTGGACCTCCAATTTAATTCAGTTGAATAAACGGATTGTTATCCATTTATTCAACTGAATTAAATTATCTTTAATTTATTTATATTTTATTATTATATAAATTATATTATATAATTTATATTTATATTATTATATCATAAATTATAATTATATATATAATTAATATATAAATAAATTAAATAATAAAAAAAGGTCATTCACTATTATTTTTATTATAGCGGTCGAGCCACTAATTATTTCGATTAATAGTTTCGTGTACGACTCTCAAGAACGAGGGCTGGACACACCTCACGGGAGAGCGAGAAAGAGGTGTGCTACACCCCGGGAATGAGAGCGAGCGAGCGAGGTATACAGCATAGCTGCTGCAGCTCTGAATCACAGAGTCTCTGCAGCTAATGAGCGAGCGAGAGAATACACGATGTCATGAGAGCGAGCGAGAGGGAAGTACGTCTCGAAACGCGCTCGTGGGAGAGCGAGCGAGAGGGTATATCGTACCACGGGTGTGAGCGAGAGGGCATGAGCACGTTATCTTCGTTACGACTCTGGAGCTCTCGGACACCGCACGTGCAATTCTGATGACACTACATTGTAAGAACTCAGGATCTCGCGTTTCAAGAGAGAGCGAGCGAGAGGGCTTATCATACCACGGGTGTGAGTGAGAGGGTATATGTTCTCATTACCGCGACTCTCAAGAGCGATGGTAAAGCATCTCACTGGAGAGCGAGAGAGAGGTGCGTTATACCACGGGTATGGGAGCGAGCGAGAGGGCATACGATATCGCTGCTGCAGCTCTGGAACACAGAGTCTCTACAGCTAGCGAGCGAGTGAGAGAATGCGTAATATCATGAGAATGAGCGAGACGCAGACAAAAAATGTAATATAATGAGATTAGACCAGGGTTACGGTGGTGCGTTCCATCATACCACTTAACAAGGATTGTAAGCATGTGCACTTTTGATGACACTGCGAATACCTCGTGGTCTCGCGAACCACCGTGTCTCGCGAGAGAGCAAGAGAGTCTGTAGTGGAGTGAGAGGGTGTGCGTCATCGTTGCTGCGATTCTAGAGTGTTTACCCTACATACGCACTTCCCTTGCTCCATACACGGCGACGGGCTCACCGAATTTTGGTGTCAGCTTTTTTTACTTACACGAGCCGATCCTCGCATGAAAACAAATCGAGCTCATTCTTATCACGCAGCTGCGGTATCAATGTCTTCTTCTCCTTCTCGTGGCTTTCTTTCGGTCCTATAATGCTGTGGTCATCAAAAAACATACACGCATGAACGATTTAGACTCTCCCCTCGTCAGTCTTTGCTCGAAACGCGTACCTGCTCCTTCACACCGGTTGAACAAAATTATAAAAATGTACCCACGCTACCGCGAGTACCAATTTTTACAATTCGCGTTCGGGTGTAACGTAATACGCATGATGAGCGCGTCGAATATCCTCATCCGTACAGCGCCGCTTAGAGCACTCCTCGAATATATTGGGGATTATATATACACCGAGTACACGGTACGGGGGGCTGGCCGTCTCATGACCCGCGATGCCGTCACGCCTGGTACGAGCTGCGTGGCAGCGGTTCCGTGGTGCGCTAGTGTTGCGTACCGCGATGAGATAATAGACGTGGACAGCTACGATCTCGTCACCGTATACCTAGTTGACCACGGTACCACCGAGTTTTTCGAGCTGGGTAATATTTATTACCCCACACCGGTATTGGCCGTAATACCGGCTTTGTTGCTCGAGTGCTCGCTCCACGGTCTCGAGTATCTGGATGAGGTGGATTACGTGGCTCATGTGATGGCACCCTTGTGTCAGGGGCTGTTAATCGCTATACCCATGAGCCACTGGTCCCATCATCCCCTACGTATTCAGCTGTTTAGAGCGGGTCGGAGTCTCGGGAGAGCACTCGTAGCCGAGTTGTCACGGAACAACGACGAGCATTACCGCGGTTACGACGAAGAGAACTACGATGCCGGGTTCGGTAACGTCGACACGATCCTGCCTAACGAGGCCGGTGACGAGGTCAACCCCTGGAAAAAACGAGTGTGTGTGTGTGTGTGTGTGTGTGTGTGTGTGTGTGTGTGTGTGTGTGTGTGTGTGTGTGTGTGTGTGTGTGTGTGTGTGTGTGTGTGTGTGTGTGTGTGTGTGTGTGTGTGTGTGTGTGTGCGTGTGTGTGTGTGTGCGCCGCGAAAAACAATTGTGTATCGCGTTGCGAGTCAAGGGTGTATGCAGGATCTGCCGAATGAGAGAGCATCGCATACAGCATCGGTGAGTTTTTTATTTTTTCTAATGTATATATTTTATATATATTTTTATATAATAATATATAAACATATTTGTATATATATTTTTATATATAAAAAAGAAAAAAAGGTGGCGCACTACGGCCGCACTCCACCCTCCCCCCTCCGCACACCCTCCAACCTCTCACCCACAACAACGACCAGACTCACAACGGCCGGCTTGTGGGGGAAAAGGAGTGGGGATAGGAGTGGGGATAGGAGTAGGGGTGGCCATAGTGCGCCACCTACTACTCTGGTCAAAAGTCGAAAATCATACTTCGACGTAAAATTCATACGTGACGAGTCTCCCTTCGATCGATTAGAACGAAAAACGTTGACGAGAGAAAAACTGGATTGCACTGATTTGTACCAAATACGATCAAATTTAGTTTCGAAAATTTTGAAAAACGTCGTTTTTTCACGAAAAATGTTCGGTGATGAGCGAAGAGTCGGACATTGCATGAAAAATCATTGTTTCTAGTTTAATTTCTGGTCAAAAGTCGAAAATCATACTTCGATGTAAAATTTATACGTGACGCGTTATTTTTCGGTCGATTCGAATGAAAAATGTTGACGAGAGAAAAAATTGACTCCACTGATTTACACCAAATACGATGAAATTTCGTTTCGAAAAATTTGGAGACCGTCGTTTCTTCGCGAAAATGTTCGGTGATGAGCGAAAAGTCAAACATTGCATGAAAAATCGTTGTTTCTCGTTCAATTTCTGGTGAAAAGTCGAAAATCATACTACGATGTCAAATTTATACGTGACGAGTTATTTTTCGGTCGATTCGAATGAAAAATGTTAACGGGAGAAAAAATTGACTCCACTGATTTACACCAAATCCGATAAAATTTCGTTTCGAAAATTTTGAAAACCGTCGTTTCTTCGCGAAAAATGTTCGGTGATGAGCGAAAAGTCAAACATTGCATGAAAAATCTTTGTTTCTCGTTTAATTTCTGGACAAAAGTCGAAAATCGTACTTCGATGTAAAATTTATACGTGACGAGTTATTTTTCGGTCGATTCGAATGAAAAATGTTAACGAGAGAAAAAATTGACTCCACTGATTTACACCAAATACGATGAAATTTCGTTTCGAAAATTTTGAAAACCGTCGTTTCTTCGCGAAAAATGTTCGGTGATGAGCGAAAATTCAAACATTGCATGAAAAATCTTTGTTTCTCGTTTAATTTCTGGTCAAAAGTCGAAAATCATACTTCGATGTAAAATTTATACATGACGAGTTTCTTCTTGGTCGATACGATGAAAAAACGTTGACTGGAGAAAAACTGGATTGCACTGATTTGAACCAAATACGATCAATTTTCGTTTCGAAAATTTTGAAAAACGTCGTTCTATCACGAAAAATGTTCGGTGATGAGCGAAAAGTCAGACAATGCATGAAAAATCGTTGTTTCTAGTTCAATTTCTGGTCAAAAGTCGAAAATCATACTTCGATGTAAAATTGATACATGACGAGTTTCTTCTTGGTCGATTCGATGAAAAAACGTTGACTAGAGAAAAACTGGATTGCACTGACTTGAACCAAATACGATCAATTTTCGTTTTGAAAATTTTGAAAAAAGTCGTTCCTCAACGAAATGTGTTCGGTGATGAGCGAAAAGTCAGACAATGCATGGAAAATCGTTTTTTTTCTAGTTCAATTTCTGGTCAAATTTCGACAATCATACTTCGATGTAAAATTTACCACAAAAAACAGCAAAAATGCTGTACAAAAAGTTGAGACAAGTACATTTACGCCCCCCCAAAAGTTGTCCCCCGTAAAAGAAGCCTTCCCTCTAAATAATTAGAACCTCCTAATAAAACATCTTTAGAGAAATTTTTCCCAACAAACAACACCATTCGAGAAACCAGATCTTCCAAAAAATCCACTATTAGAAAGCAGTTCGATTCTTTCCTTTAAAAGTAACCTTAAAAAATAATTTATCATGACAAGTTTAGAAAAACTATCTTGAATGAAATTTATGAATAAAGTCATGAAATCGTGAAATTCAATTCTCGCAAAGAGTTGAATTGAAATATTACAAAAAGTTGTTAAATAAATATGGATGTGGTCAAGTACGTCAGATTATAATGTTAATAAATCCTCCAGTTATATTCAAACCGTAAAAGAAGCCTTCTCTCTAAATAATTAGAACCTTGTAATAAAACATCTTTGGAAGAATTCCTCCCAACAAAAAACACCAATCAAGAAACCAGATCTTCCCAAAAATCCACGATTAGAAAGCAGTTTAATTCTTTTTTTCAAAAGTTACCTCAAATGACTTGGAACGACAAGGACTTTGAAAAAAATAATGAAGAATTTCATTTGTTTGCATTAATTGCAAAAGCTACCGCTTTTGTTTAGAATTAAACTATTATATCAAATATTACAAAGAAATTACAAACAAAAAACCTGGAGCAAAAAAAAATTACACACAAAAAAAACTCAAGCAAAAAAAATTACATACAAAAAAATTACAAACAAAAAAAACTTGAGAAAAAAAAAAATTTCGGCTGGTGTAGTTGGCGAGTTCATAACTAAAACTATGAGGTCTAAGTACATTATGTGAAGTAAATTACACATTTCGCCAAGTACACCTGCCGAAATTTTTTTTTTCTCAAGTTTTTTTTGTTTGTAATTTTTTTGTATGTAATTTTTTTTGCTTGAGTTTTTTTTTGTTTGTAATTTTTTTTGATCCAGGTTTTTTGTTTGTAATTTCTTTGTAATATTTGATATAATAGTTTAATTCTAAACAAAAGCGGTAGCTTTTGCAATTAATGCAAACAAATGAAATTCTTCATTATTTTTTTCAAAGTCCTTGTCGTTCCAAGTCATTTGAGGTAACTTTTGAAAAAAAGAATTAAACTGCTTTCTAATCGTGGATTTTTGGGAAGATCTGGTTTCTTGATTGGTGTTTTTTGTTGGGAGGAATTCTTCCAAAGATGTTTTATTACAAGGTTCTAATTATTTAGAGAGAAGGCTTCTTTCACGGTTTGAATATAACTGGAGGATTTATCAACATTATAATCTGACGTACTTGACCACATCCATATTTATTTGACAACTTTTTGTAATATTTCAATTCAACTCTTTGCGAGAATTGAATTTCACGATTTCATGACTTTATTCATAAATTTCATTCAAGATAGTTTTTCAAAACTTGTCATGATAAATTATTTTTTAAGGTTACTTTTAAAGGAAAGAATCGAACTGCTTTCTAATAGTGGATTTTTTGGAAGATCTGGTTTCTCGAATGGTGTTGTTTGTCGGGAAAAATTTCTCTAAAGATGTTTTATTAGGAGGTTCTAATTATTTAGAGGGAAGGCTTCTTTTACGGGGGACAACTTTTGGGGGGGCGTAAATGTACTTGTCTCAACTTTTTGTACAGCATTTTTGCTGTTTTTTGTGGTGATTTGACAACTTTTTGTCATCTTTGAAGTAAACTTTTTACGAGCATTGAATTTCATGATTTAATGGGTTTTGACAAACTTTTTTTGACAACATCAGTGCTGTTTTTGACGAGGATTTGTTAACCCTTTCAGTCATACATTTTTTATCTGCACCGATTTCGATGAAAATTGGTACTCGGGGGTTTTCGGGGTGGCTGATTACGAATCCGGCATTAGGTTTTCAAAATTCAAAATGGCGGATCCAATATGGCGGACGTGAAATTCCAAATACTTATTAATTCTTCTGAACCTGTGTATTCAGGGGTTTTCGGGGTCGCTGATTACGAATCTGGCATTGGATTTTCAAAATTCAAAATGGCGGATCCAATATGGTGGACGTGAAATTCCAAATACTTATTAATTCTTCTGAAACTGTGTACTCAGGGATTTTCGGGGTCGCTGATTACGAATCTGGCATTATATTTTCAAAATTCAAAATGGCGGATCCAATATGGCGGACGTGAAATTCCAAATACTTATTAATTCTTCTGAAACTGTGTACTCAGGGATTTTCGGGGTCGCTGATTACGAATCTGGCATTATATTTTCAAAATTCAAAATGGCGGATCCAATATGGCGGACGTGAAATTCCAAATACTTATTAATTCTTCAGAAACTGTGTACTCAGGGGTTTTCGGGGTCGCTGATTACGAATCTGGCATTAGATTTTCAAAATTCAAAATGGCGGATCCAATATGGCGGACGTGAAATTCCAAATACTTATTAATTCTTCTAAAACTGTGTACACAGGGGTTTTCGGGGTCACTGATTACGAATCTGGCATTAGATTTTCAAAATTCAAAATGGCGGATCCAATATGGCGGACGTCAAGTTTTATATATCTTTCTGCTCAATATTTTTGCCTGAATGCAAACTTTGTCACATTCAGATTCAATACTGGAATTGAGGGTATTGCTCAGAATCGATTCATTTGAATCTGAGGTCTCGTCTGATCCATAACTGTCATCATATGACTCATCACTTGAAATTTGGTCAGACCATTTTTTTTTACATACGCGACTATTTTTTCGATCTAGGTTTGTCTCACATAAACATTCGAATACTTATATGCGTAAGGATTTTGATAGACAAAGAATATTTTTTTCTACGAAGAATGATTTCCCCATAAGAATATGAGAAAAATTAGCTTCAGATTATTATATATATAACAAAAGGCAGGTGCACATGGACTTTAGAATGCCGTTTGCTTTTTGGAGTTAAGAATGCCCAAAGTGACCCCGTCGACTAAAGGAGTAATATCGCTATACACATCGATCAGTGCAAAGTGTAGGTAGATAAAGAGGTATAGATGAAAAGCACGCACGCACATATATGTACATATATAATATCATTGATATGCACTTCATATATATATATGGGGCATTCCATGCCAAATCAGCCACTTCAGAACCTTACAGTTTTTGAATTGGCTCAAATTTTTTTATAATGTTCTATGTATTGAATGAGCCTTTCTTGATTTTTTTTCCAATTTTTCCCTCGATTGCCTAACGAGATATATTTTTTCCAAAAATTCGATGATTTTTTTTTCAAAAGCTCACAACTCTTCGAAAAATGAACGGAATCGAACTTTTTTTTTTTCAAAATTTTGGTTTTTTATTGTAATTTTTGAGTGTGATAACGAAAAAATTATAGTTGAATTTTTTCTCTATTTTTATTCAGGTTGAAGAACAAAATCGACGATTTCAAGATGATTACATATTTTGATTTTTTTCAAAAAAATTTCAAAAAAACTTGGACAAAATTGAAGATTTTTAAGACCAGTTACATCGTGGGCACGCTATATCTTCGATTCGATTTCGTATTTCAAAATTTTTTTTTTCGTTTTTTCAGTAAATTAAAATCAAATTCAACAGTCACACAATCCACAATGCTGTTTTCCTAACACTAGAAATTTTCTCCCATCATTAGATTGTGAATCGCATTCGTTTTTTTTTTTTTTTTTTTTACTAATTTCTTCTTAGTAATGAAAAATTACGCAATGAATGAAGGAGTGAATCAGTTCTCTATACATATTGTTCCTATTCAATGAGAAATAAATTTATTCTTTTGATGGTTAACACTTTGTGCACTCTGAATTCTGTTTAAAAAGAATAATCTTCCATAATGGGTGGTACCATCTTTATTGGGATCATACTGTGGATTCTCTCAGTACCTTTGATTGTAGTCGTACGTTTAAATCGATTGATTAGTTCTGTCTCAGCAACACCGTAGTCTTCCACTGAAAAAAATTAACCGCTATATTAGGGAGGTTTAGGGGTCCACAGGCCCATTCGTATAGAACAGATGGTGTTATTATTTGTTTAGTGATCAGCAATTGGACGCTCCTCGTGCAACAATCTTCTTTACTGTTCCTCTGATATCATCAAAAATGACCGTGTTGCTGAGACAAAACTAATGGATCGACCGTAGTGGTTTGGTACGTCGATCGACGTACGACTACAACGAAAAGTATGGAGAGAATACCTTGATTGTGAAAGATTATTCTTTTCCAAAAGTATTCAGAGTGCACAAATTGTTTAAACGCCAAAAAAATTTATTCATTTCTCATTGAAAACGAACAATATGTATGGAGTACTGATCTACTTTTTCATTCATGGCGGAATTTTTCATTTCCAAGAAGAAATTAGTAAAAAAAAAAAAAAAAAACGAATGCAATTCACAATCTAATGATGGGAGAAAATTTCTAGTGTTAGGAAAACAGCATTGTGGATTGTGTGACTGTTGAATTTGATTTTAATTTACTGAAAAAACGAAAAAAAAAATTTTGAAATACGAAATCGAATCGAAGATATAGCGTGCCCACGATGTAACTGGTCTTAAAAATCTTCAATTTTGTTCAAGTTTTTTTGAAAATTTTTTGAAAAAAATCAAAATATGTAATCATCTTGAAATCGTCGATTTTGTTCTTCAACCTGAATAAAAATAGAGAAAAAATTCAACTATAATTTTTTCGTTATCACACTCAAAAAGTACAATAAAAAACCAAAATTTTGAAAAAAAAAAAGTTCGATTCCGTCCATTTTTCGAAGAGTTGTGAGCTTTTGAAAAAAAAACCATCGAATTTTTGGAAAAAATATATCTCGTTAGGCAATCGAGGGAAAAATTTGAAAAAAATCAAGAAAGGCTCATTCAATACATAGAACATTATAAAAAAATTTGAGCTAATTTAAAAACTGTAAGGTTCTGAAGTGGCTGATTTGGCATGGAATGCCCCATATATATGAAGTGCATATCAATGATAAGGAACCATGGATTTTAATTATCTCAAATTTCATCTCAAATTAACTGAAATAGTTATTTATAATGTACATTTGAAGGAATATTCGTGATAAAGTAGGATTATGCGATTAAAATTTTTGCTGTCAAACTGCCCAATTAGATCGATTGTAGCGGATCCGCCATTTTGAATTTTCGAAATCTGACCTTATATTCGTGATCAGCGACTCAAAAAACCCCTATATACGTATTTTCAGAGGCTTTGGTTCAATATTAAAGCTCTGAAGTGATTTTTTACGAGGTGGGACCGTAGCGGTCCCACCATGACTGAAAGGGTTAACTCCTCGTACTACTATACACGAGGATATATGCAAACGTTATTTGAAGAGATATATGATGAATTAGTCATTGATTTATTTTTTAGTCTGTTCCAAGAAAAACATATAACTATTTTTAGCATTCCTGGGCCAACTTCTTTTCTCAATTTTAGCATCATCTGCAAAAATCCATGAAGAAGGTCCCGTTCTCAACATGCTTGTATAATGACCTTTGAATACGGTTTGACCACTATGAAAAATGGCACTTTTGATTTTATATTTTTGGCTGCAAATGGAAATTACAGTTGCTAGAACATTTTTAATACTAAAATCCATTTTTGAAAATTTTAGTGTTTTCTCATGCACATACATTATGGAAAGTTGTAGTATCAAGACGTGCTTAGCCGCTGACATCGTTGTTTTTGTCATAAGTTTTCCCATTTCACCACAAGAATTGCATTGACCTTCAATAGAACGCCATTGAGACAAAGTATGTTCAATTATTCCTTGCAAAGTTGAAGGTTTCTTCACACGCGGTACGGTCAGCACTAGTATATTATTTAATCTCGTTTCTGTCTTAGTGTACTGACAAGCCTGACATAGAATTTTAATTGTTAATTCATGATCAACTACATTTTTAACAACGTTATTCTTGCTGCATACACCATTGAAAAATTCAGACGCATCTTGTTGTTTTTTTTCCGCGAATGACCCACCTACATATTCCCTCACGGCAAGTGAACTTGACAATGTATTTCGTTCTACATAAGCACGAAGTGAAAGTGTTAATGGATTTTCTTCTGCACTACCACTCCTTATGAGTTCTTCTCGGAGTGGTTGGCAGTGAAATATGCAGTGTATGATAGCATTTGCATAACATGAAACACCATCTAAATTTGATAAGCCATTGATATGCCAAGTACTGGTTTTCGTTTCAGATAGTGGTTCTTGACATTCCATTACATTTTTTGATATCGCCCAAGCTAAATCCGGTACTTTAGAAGCCCGTCTCGAAGATAATTTTATTGAGGCAAGGTTTGGGCGATACTTCTGCCTCAAACGATTATATTCAATAACAGCCAATTCATCGGCTTTCACGGAATGAGGGTCGAAATTTATCAAATGTAATCCTTCCAAAGTAGTCACACGAGAAAGAGCGACATAAATTTGCCCGCAGATAAATATTGAGTTTCCTGCATCTATCACAACATGGTCTAAACTTAACCCTTGGCTCTTGTGAATACTAATACCATAACTCGTGTTCAAAGGGAATTGTTTCCGTATGACATAAACTCCATCCATTATTTGAAATTTAACACTCACACGTTCTATTTCATACTCTAACCCTGTTTTTAAACGAATTTTTATCTTCTCCACATCATTTGTATCTAGTGAACGAGTAACTGAAAGAATTTTACCAATTGTACCATTCACCAAGCCTAGTGTGACATCTATATTTCCCCTAAGCATAACCTTTGCTCCTAGTTTAACTCTTATACGAGTCGCAAGACCTGCTGTTCGAGAACTGTCCTCGTCGTCACGGGCTAAAATCTTTGCCGCTTTCAACTTGTTATAGGGAGCACAATCTATATCATCACGAGCCATTAATATAATATCTTCCGATGGTATACGATTTAACATAGCTTCGTTCAATACATCGCACAAATGATTTGTAGCTAATAAACAAACAGTATCATCGGGTAGTTCACCAATGTAATCACACAATTCTTGTATTCTATCACAGAATTGCATAGATTTGAAATTAATTTTTCTTCCATTCAGAATATTAGTGTCTGAGTCAGTTACAAAACCCAAACGAATTCTGGAGAGCATTTCTTTATACGAAGAATCATTTTTCTGACGCATATTAATTGTAAGTTCATCATAACTGAATAAGTTCGTCCAAATATCCGCACTTCCTAGAGATCCCAACAACTGTTCAGCCTTGGATGTACCAAGTTTAACAAATGCTTGTTCTTGACGCACCGGTGGTAATTGAAGAAGATCGCCAAACAACAAAACATGTTTTTTACCGAACCAGCCATCATCAACGTTAGATGTGTTGAAAATCTCCGTTAATCGAAGATGAATATACAGCAGCATTATGTTTGATACCATGGAGACTTCATCAATAATGATAAGCAAAACGTCTTTTAATTGTTCACGAATCGTTTTTAAAACCATATCGGAAAGTTCCTTATACTTAGGTGTCTGGCCATGTTCAACAGGTAATTGAAGTAATCTATGTATCGTTAATCCATCAATGTTAAATGCTGCCAAACCCGTAGGAGCCGTTACCGCTGTATCTTTTCCCAAGGTTTCTTTAATCCAACATCTTAGTGTCTTAATTAAAAAACTTTTGCCGGTCCCCCCTTCACCTCTAACGTACATTCTAAGAATATCTTCTCCAGATGAGAGAGTATGGGTGACCTTATCGAAAATGCGCTTTTGGTCATCGTTTAATTCGGAAATCATTTGAGTAAGATTAGCTTGAACAGCCTCAAGCTTATCACCTATGTCAGCAAAATCTTTCATAGCATCGTCCGCTTCAATTTGGATACAGCCTAAATCATCGTTATTATCGTTAACATTTTCCTCTTCTTCTATATTTTCAGCCATTCGTTTTTCAATAAGCTCCTTAGCACGATTGAAGTTATTCTCTATTTCGGCTAGTTTTTCGTGATACCCTAGAGCAACGGTAAGTTCAGATTTCACTGATAAAAATGATTCTGCGTACGTATCACATCCATTTTTAAGTTCAACCGAATCTCTCCATGGTTGGAAAAGCAGTAGCAAAGCGAAAAAATATTTTTCTGGTTGCGTATTTACTAGGGTGGGTCAAAAAAATCGAGTATTTTTTTTTTTTGATCTGACACACGAAAACTTGTTTCTAGCTACCTCTAGAAAGTGCTTACTAAATCTGAGCTCTTAATATTAACGGGAAGATTATGCTCATCACAGTTTTCCATTTTTAATTTAGTCTCATATGAAAATGGTCATATCTTATCACTAATAGATCATTCAACTAGTTGCATCGTCAATATTTATAGGAAATTGAACGCTCTACAAAAATGGTCTCTTATACTTTTTTCATTCATCGAACCATTTAAAAGATATTCAAGGTCAAAGATTGAATTTTTTTTTAGGAAAATAACTTTTTGTTTTGAATTTTGTAACTTACTAAAAAATAATTATTGTCAAATGAGTTTCAATTATTTCTATAGGAAATTAAACGCTCTACAAAAAAGGTCTCTTGTGGTTAATCGATTACTCAAACCATTTCGGAGATATTCGCAGTAGAATCCCAATGCCTGATGATTTTAATAGTTTTTAAATAAATATTTTTAATTAATCCATTTAATTTGTGAATTTTGACAATATACATGAGAATTTGAGTTTATTTCGATAAAATGACAGTTTGCAAGTTATGTCTTATCTTTTGTTTGAGAATATATTTCTTTCGAATCAATTTTTTAACGATATTTTCTTTATCTAACGCAACTACGTTTTCCTCGCCTTTTCGAGCGCTTCGGCGGTACGTAAAGTAACCGTTTTACCGACTGTCGAAGTGGATTAGTGATGGGGGGTACGCGGAGCAGCACTTTTAAGTCCTAGGAGTTAAAAGTGTTGCTCCGCGTTTTCCTCGCCTTTTCGAGCGCTTCGGCGGTACGTAAAGTAACCGTTTTACCGACAGTCGGTAAAACGGTTACTTTACGTACCGCCGAAGCGCTCGAAAAGGCGAGGAAAACGTGGTTGCGTTATATAAAGAAAATATCGTTAAAAAATTGATTCGAAAGAAATATATTCTCAAACAAAAGGTAAGACATAACTTGCAAACTGTCATTTTATCGAAATAAACTCAAATTCTCATGTATATTGTCAAAATTCACAAATTAAATGGATTAATTAAAAATATTTATTTAAAAACTATCAAAATCATCAGGCATTGGGATTCTACTGCGAATATCTCCGAAACGGTTTGAGTAATCGATTAACCACAAGAGACCTTTTTTGTAGAGCGTTAAATTTCCTATAGAAATAATTGAAACTCATTTGACAATAATCATTTTTTAGTAAGTTACAAAATTCAAAACAAAAAGTTATTTTCCTAAAAAAAACTTCAATCTTTGACCTTGAATATCTTTTAAATGGTTCGATGAATGAAAAAAGTATAAGAGACCATTTTTGTAGAGCGTTCAATTTCCTATAAATATCGACGATGCAACTAGTTGAATGATCTATTAGTGATAAGATATGACCATTTTCATATGAGACTAAATTAAAAATGGAAAACTGTGATGAGCATAATCTTCCCGTTAATATTAAGAGCTCAGATTTAGTAAGCACTTTCTAGAGGTAGCTAAAAACAAGTTTT
Source organism: Campoplex capitator (assembly GCA_037576405.1). Classification (NCBI taxonomy): domain Eukaryota; kingdom Metazoa; phylum Arthropoda; class Insecta; order Hymenoptera; family Ichneumonidae; genus Campoplex; species Campoplex capitator. The sequence goes on from JARBWI010000187.1 coordinate 47,602, forward strand.
CGTGTGTCGGATCCAAAAAAAAAAATACTTGATTTTTTTGACCCACCCTAGTATTTACATCGTATTTAAAATGACTTATCAAGTAGCCTCTTTCTCGGCGTTTCAAATACTTACCACCACCTAATGCATAAAATTCAACTTCAGCTTTTGGTTCCGTAAATACTATATCATACCACTTTGCGAAATCATACAAATTTGTTTCTTCCAATTCCATTGGTCTTGTTGGATAGTAATAATCTACCATGTCGGGATAAAAAATATCGGTGGAATTTTCATCCATTTCCTTAATTTCTTTATAAGACTTCACTCTGCGACGTCTTACCATATTAACATCTAGCCATCTAATAGTGGTCAATGGATCCGTACCATATAAAGAAATTCCTAACAAACTATCAGCGGCTTCAAGAGCACCGCATTCTCTATTGCATAACATGCGTAGAGCGACGTTCCACAAACGACTCGTCAATGACTTCGTAGTATTTATTCTTTCAAAAATGTTCTGTACATAACTTTTCTCAGCCTTGGATATATATTTAGTGCAATACATTGTTAATACTGAAGATTTTTCCCCTACAAATTGTATATCCATGTTGCCCTCCCACGCTGTGAGTATTGCAGGATTGTAATCATTAATATTTATTTCATTCTGAGACCTTGGAAGATCATACAATCTGCTTTTATTTTTTAATTGTCTCCTACCAGCCACAGCAGTGACGACATCTCTCATGACCAAACTATCACTCACAGGTCGAGGAAAACCAAAACGGCAAACTCGAATGGTACGATTTTTATTTTTTTTTCTAGTACGCAAGCAATAGCTATTATGATGATGGCTTTGATGCGAAGTAACCCGACGATATAAAGTTGGCGATTCATCTTTGTTCGGTATTCTACAAGTTACATACTTTGAAATAAAATTGGCAACATCTTCAGCTGAAGATTCACCAAGAATCGGTGAATCTTTTACCCAGATTAATAAATGGAAGTGTTGAGTACCTCTGGTTTGATATTCGCGCCTCCAAAAATAATGAGTAACTTCTCCAATAGGGTTAGATTTTGAGCATATAAATTTCAACATTGCTCGGAACTTATTATCCATAAATCGTGATACAGACACAGGATCTGCAGCAATCAAAGCATTGGCCGAGGATTGTGCCATTGTAGGATTTACTTCGCGCAGATATTCTATCAAATCTGACCATAAATATTCACTCGGACTTAATGTGAGAAACCACGTAGCTGGACCATAATGATGAATCATACAATTCAGATTTTGCCTAGGCATGCGCCAATACTGTTGCGTATTGCGGAGCCGTGCAAAGATGGTATCCAAGTTTCCTTCAAGTTCCCCTTTCGCTAATTGTTGTAAATAACTACCAGCAGTATATCGCCATCGTGCATCAGTGACATTCATCTTATGGAATATACCACTTTTTAGCTGACGAATGTTATTGTCATTTAATAAGAAAAATAAATATTGTTGATTCAATCTAAATCGAGGATGCTTAGACATTAGCTTTGACTTGATGTACTCAAACTCAGTGAGTCGAACTACTCTTTCTTCGCGTTGTCCATTGATGCCATAAGGATACAAGTCAGGATAACACTTCAAGTCCAGTGCCTTATAGTGAAAATCAATTGCCAAATCTTCGATTTTCAACATTTGATAAAGTTCAGATGCTGATTGGTTTTCTTTCTCAGTATACATTGGGTGAATCGTAAATTGCTCATAATAAGGATCGGATTGGGACTTTTGCGTTAGCAGCGCTTTGTGCTTTTCGATATATTCTGTTTTCTCTTCCAATTCATACCCTTTGATATCTTCTTTCATTCTTTTCGTTTGCATCTTTTCATTAATTGGTTCATTTGGTTCATCCTCACACTCACTTTCATTGTCAAGTGCGTCACCCTCAAGTTCAAATTCGACATTTGAAATTGAATCACTTAACAGTAAATTCGCACACGCTGGTAACTTAATATCATAATAGAACGGATTATTTTTTTTTAGCCATATAAGAACTTTAAATACCTTTTCTACATTCACTAAGTTTTCCCACACAACCTTAGCCTTTGTGGGTATACCACGTATTAAAATGTACAATTCGTGTTGTAGATTGAGTGGTTCTGTAGTAGGACAAATTTTTTCGATTGTTTCTTCAATCGGCAAAGGCAAATGGAATGTTCTTCCCACAACTTTTTTATTCGCCACTTTATTAAGCATGTTTTTATTAGAAACTGTACCCATTTTTTGGATCACTTGAAATGCCTTGGCTCTTTGAATCAAAATTTTCTCGTACTCATTAAGATTCAACATTTCTTGTGGAACCTCTCCTGCATCGAGATTATTTAAAATACACGTTGGCGGTAATTTGCCGCGACGAAACTTTGTGAGACAATAGTTACAAACATAATTAGATTCTATTCTTTTCTTTAGGACGTACATCATTAAGTCTTTCCAAAATGGAGACGTTATAGTGGTTCTCAATTTTTCCATTGCTACAACATTTTTCCGATAGCAAAGTCTTTCACACGATACACAAGCAAACCGTGGTGTGTCTATCGAACTTTTTTTCAACAATTTGAATGCTTCGAAGTGTTTTGAAATGATAGACTCCTCGTTTAAATCAATTTCCTTGTTAGCATCGAAGGATTTAGACCTTTCCCGAGCTTCATTTGCAATTTCCGATAATACATCGACATTCGTAGTCTCCAACGCTTCATCTAAATCATACAATTTTTGCAAAGATGCTTGTATGTCATAAAATGATCTTTTCATCATTCTGACATTTGGAAAATGCGGTGATAAAAATTCCACCGACAAAAAAAGTGATTTGCAAGTAGTGGGACTAATGTAACAGCTATGACTATGCCCCAATAACGTACCAACCTGTCGAACTGTACATTTGTGAACTTGAGAAAACACTTTTCGAACATTTTTCAAAGTACAGTTGTGTATCTTCAACATAAAATGATGATAAGCATCAACAAGTTTACTATCTACTGGTTTGCAAAGGGAGGAACAAATCCAGGAAGTTTCACCTTTTTTATTTTTAATGATAGGTAAAATATTCATCGCCCGACTTTTATTGTCCATGACAATAGCATTTGAAAATTTTCCCGGTTTTTGATACGTCGCTTCTCCAAAATAAGTTTCAGATGATGCTGTGTGTTTTCTAGTAGCACCACATAAAATAGTTACCTTATCTACGACTGAAACATTGATACATTCAGCAAGTTGGGTCAGTATGACTTCGATTTTCTCTTTCATGAATTTAAGCTTTTTTCTTATAGCGTATAAATATTTTTTCCTTATATGCAAACACCATTTAATAATTGACTCCGCTTTCACAAGACGTTCCCCGATTGACAAATCATTAATTGCAGTGGCTACATTGGATATATAATATTCTTTCGACGATAACAACTGAATAGTATCAAATTTATTTCTGACTCGTTTATATTTATTTAATATTTTCTTAGCTGCACTGATTGTAAGTTTATCTGTGGTTACGATTTTCTGTTTTCTCGTTGAATTAGTAGATACGATTCGTTTTCGGCATTGCTTACCTAAAATTTTCATAACGTTCGACTGTCGCTGAATTACTATATTCTCATCTAAATCATTGTTAATGATAATTTTCTTCAACTTCTTTTCCATATATTGAAACGTAATTTGTATTTTGTCTCTTTAAATTTTTAATTGAGTAGGCGGACGAAAGAGGGTGTAAATTAATATAGACCTTTTTGGAGTAAATTGTCACATAAAATCACAAGATGTTTATTCAATATAGCTTATAGATCTAATACAACGATGATAACAAAAGAATAAATGAAATTTGAAAACAAAATGTATAATGTGTTGATTTTATTTTGACTCGCTTTTATCGATCGTTATCGCTCAATAAATTTTAATTGATTTGTACGCCGTTACGTGCGCAAGGTGTCGCTCTGATACAATAGATTTCAACCATATGCGTGATAATTACGATTCTGACCGCGTGACTCTAGTGGCGTGATGCTTCGCTTCTTTGCCTTTTTGTTCGTAACTCGACCGCTATGCGCTCGTAGCGCGTCACTCGCAAGATTTCGTGACGGGTGATCGAAGCTAGTCGTCAATATGGCCGCGTACAAGTGTCAAGTGATCGGTGCGCGTTTTTATAATAAATTTGAGCTAATAAGTGTGTAAATTACAAAAAAAATATAAAATGATGTCTTTGTTCGCGAGTTTTTGTTGTTCGGTTCAATAATGTGTGTAATATTCGACGGTGTTTGTGCGCGGAAATATTGAGCAAGAATCCTAGTGCAAAAACCTTCCCTATATATTTCTCGTTATTTTCCTTTATTATATGACTTTTTATTTTTCCTCTTTTGTATTAAATGTAATATTCCTGTCACTTCCTTTATCTCCTTTCATGTATCTCGATACGAGCGATCGTATCGAATTTCCTTCTATTTATTCCTTTATTAATCTCTCTCCTTTTGAGGTTATGTAACGCTGCTCAGTGCCCTACTTTTGAGCCAGGCATAGAGCAACGTTATTTAATCTACTTATTATATTATTTAGTTTATTATTTTTATTAATATTCTTTTGAAATCCCCTAGCAGGTATACCGGGGACTGCAGCTATTGAATACACAAGGATCCGGAGTGACAGTGATACAACGAAAGGCAGAAATTACAGAAATTTTTGGTAAGTGTTGCTCAATTTTTCCTTATAATAATTAGAACTTGTAGAGTCAGAGTGACCCGATTCCATCCGATCACAAAAGCTAGTTCGCTCAGTTCAGGAGAGATCCTGGGCTGTCGTGCTTAAGCGTGATGGATTCGGTTCCCTTCGGCTGACTGTACGTTAGCTTAGTGAGGAATGACCAAGTCAGTCTTTTCACAGGAGCTTGTTCGCTCAGTTCAGGAGAGATCCTGGACTGTCGTGCTCTAGCGTGACTAGATTTGCTCATTCCTTACTTGGAAGGCCCATCGGCTAAGAAAATATGGTATTTAGTCTTTGTGACAGAGCAAATATATGAGAGAGCGAAGAGGTTTTCGCTGAGGTTTATATTTCCTCTCAGCTCTTGCTCCGCTTGTGAGCAAGATTTGTTGGATTTAGCCCTCTTACAATTTGTTTATAAACTAAATGAATTGTTATTGTTATTATTATTATTAATGTTGTTTATTATGTTCACAGGTTTCACTACAGATGGCACCAGTTGTGCTATCACTGGGCTCTGCGGCAGTGTTAGCCGTTACAATATTTGTCACGTCTTATTTTGTTTACTTTGTTTTTCCGTGAAGCCCACGATCCCACTTTCGATTTATCTGTATTCATAAAAACGACACTCGGACTAGTGGTTTCTTCTAAATGAACTAAAGACACACCTGAAGAATGCAATGATTCATCTAAGAATTCTCCTATTTTGTTGCTATCATCAGATGAATTCTTATTTTGTTTTTTAGAGGATACTACTTGACTAGTTTTATCGTGATGATTGATTTTTTTTCGTTTCCGTTCCAGCCACATATTACTGCCTATTTCTGGATTTATTTCGGAACCCAGTTCATTTAGGCTTTCTCGTCTTTTGTGCGAATTTCTATCACCAAGTTGATTTACGTGATTTTTCTTATCCTCCTGGGCTGTCTGTTCAAGAATTTTGTTTATTTTGGATTTAACGACTTTATGACGAGCAATACCCGTAGTGTAATTTGATTCGGTATTTGATTCATTTGTTTCTTTTGAAACAGATTTTATATGGTCAGAAGCAATGACGATGTTTTTTTTCAGTTTTCCATCATCATCACTAATAACTACATATCTTTTTTTAACATTTCTTTGAATGGCTGTAGACGACTGACCTGCAATTACAATCGGTTCAATGTTGTTCGAAGCATCGATTTCTATTTGCTTACGTTTGTTTCGACATTTTTTTTATTTCTGCGCACATTTTACGTCTGTATTTTTTATTTGTTGTTCTTGATTCTTGATAGATGACTCTATTGATCGTTCTAGATGTTGCCCAAGAACGGGGGTCTCAATAAGATTTCCGGGTTGAACATAACATGGAAACGACTCCAACGTATCAGTGTTGAATATTTTCAATAAATGTTGTCTCATAACGGAGGGAAAGTATTTGACATTTTCCGGTTTAACTCCGAACAAAATAGAAACAGCAAATGCAATGGCGAAAACACCACAGTCTCTGCCATTCAGTTGCTGCTGGACTCTAGGAAATTCAACATTTTCCAAGTTGTAGTAAGGAAATAATTCTTTAAGATATTCCCTGTGATGGTGATGTAACTTTTTTTTATTCAGCAAATCATACATATATATCTTGTGGGTATCGTAGTAACAGCATACCCAATGACCACCTTCGTTAGTAGCGAAGTTTTCACAGCTATGTAAAATCTGAATGTCTTTTATCCGGAGGTCTAGCAGTGATCCAACGAGGTCGCTGAACTTTCCACGTCTCTTGCATTTCGAAATCGGGGTTGGCAATTTTTAGCAGTTCACCAAACCGATCCATGTGCCGATCCTGTATCAAATATCCATGAGAAATTATCTGTTCAAAAGTCATGCTGAACTCGTTCGCATGCATGTCGCCATTTCTGAATGCCATATTCAAACTTAACGGCAAGGGCAAAAATTCCCTTTAAAAAGACAAATCAAACTCACTGAATCTCCAAAATGAAAATGTGAACAGAAAACCCGAAATATATGTGAAGTTTTTTTTATTTGATATTTGATTAATATATAATTTTTATGAGCAAATTCCATAATAATCTTCTAGAATGGAAATCGTGTTACGAAGCCACAAACTTTTCCTCGGTATGTATTTGAAAATAGTGCGAAGCACCGAAATGTAGCGCACAGCAGCTTATTATTTTGGCGCACTGCAGCCTATTATTTGGCGCACAGCAGCCAATAATTTTATATAGTACGAAGATGCTCGGAAATTGTACGGAAGCCTTTTTCCCTATTTTTGGGAAGATTTGAAGTGGTCGTCACCTAAAACAGAAAATAGAAATATTCAAGTGAAGCTGAGAAAAGCGGCGAAGTTGAATAATTGCATTGTTATATTCGTTTCGATCTTTAACACATCAATGACTAAAAATAAATTGATAGGAATTGAAATTTCTAAAACTGTGATGGATACCTTTTTTCTCGAGAATTAGTAGTCTGAAGATCAGCAAATAAATATTGATCCTATAAGCAAAAAACAGGGGCAAGAATAGTAAAGGATTCAAATCTTCACAAGCTTTTTTGTCGTCATTGATACGCAAAGTGCTCCCAAAATGGTTTAAAGTAACTACAACTTTCTTATTGAAACAAACTCTCCAAAAGTATATAATTAAGGCAAAAATTACCAAAAATGTGTCTTTATAGAACACAAATTGTAACCGTCCTATTGGCTACTATTGGCTACTAACGCCAACCTTTCTCCAACGTCGATGAAATCTAAGATCACCAGTTCGTCACATGTCAAATCTATATAAAAAAAAATCAAACTGACTTGAAACCATATCGAAGAAATCGGTCTTATTGCATCTCATAAAAAGTGGACTCAACGTTCTATAGCCAACAAATAACATAAATCTTGACGGCTCACATGACTAGAGATCACAACGACCATCCTGAACGACGACAACGACGATCTGAACGACGGCGATGACGACGACGACAAAGACCTGAACAGCGGCGATAAAGACGACGACAATGACAACCTAGACGACAACGACAATGACAACTTGGATGATGACGACAACAACGATCTGGATGATGACGACAACGACGATCTGAACGACGGCGATGACTACGACGACCTGGATAATGACGACGACGACAATAACAACCTGGACAATGGCGACGACGACCTGGATGATGACGATGACCACCTAGACGATGACGACGACCTTCTGGACGATGATGACGACAACAACGATGAGGACGACCTGGATGACGATCTGAACGGCAAAAACCTGGACGATGTAACAATGACCACGACAACCTGGATACTGACGTACCAACGGCCTGGATACGGATGTAACAACGACCTGGACGAGGCGATGACGATGACGACAATGATGACCACGACGACCTGGATACTGACGACGGCAGTGACAACCTGGACGACGGCGATGACGACCTGGATGACGTCGACGACGACAATCTGAATGACGACAACGCTGACGACCTGGACGACTACGACGACGACAACGATAACGACCTGAACAACGAGAACGATAAAGATCTAAACGACGAGAACGATGACGATCTGGACGACTACGACGACGAGTGTAAATTTGCGCTCATGACCCCAATCACTACTAAACTACGATAAAAGCACCATTCAGTAACCTTAACGATAAAAGCACCAGTCAATAACCTTGATTTTTAAATCGATGCCATTTGTCCATCAACTCATCCAAATTCAATCATAGGAATTCAATGATAAAATACTTCGCAAAGATGGGTAATCAATTTTATTTTTGCAAAAATATTTACTTAATAAATGTGTGATTATTTGGTTGCTCAGATGTACTTTACTGCGGAATGAATGTACGAGTTTTTTTTTTTTTATTACAACTGTTACACTTACCTAATGTTCCTGCAAACTGATGTCCACCTTGATCACTTGAAACGGTTGCAAAACTTTTGTTAAACGTTTATTATGCGTACAAACGGTCAATTCCAGCACTAGGTCGAAGCAAAACTCGCTCACACTCACACATCAATCTACATTAACGGAGAATTTATAAAATGGCGGCGGAGTAAATCTTCAGTTGTTTCATCATGTCACCTGAATACATACAACACACAATCATACAAACTTATTATAGACAAAAACTGGAGTTAAGTGACAAGTCGTAATATATAGGGTGAGAAGATATAAAATACCATAAAAACGTAAAAACGTTGAGTATTTTCAATCAATATCAAGATTATTAACGAAGTTGATTGATACGATTAAAAAAATTTGTAACTATCTTGAAGAACGAAACGGCTAAAATATATCATATTCGCGTTTTAAGAATGTAGCAAGGTTGACAAAAACTATATTTTATTTTTAAACTTCACCCACGCCACAACCGTGCTTCTTGATTTGTTAACAGTCAAATCTCATGTATAAAAATGTAAAATTGGGCAATAAAAAAAGAACCATTACCTGTAGTAGATTTTTGATTGATTAATCTCAAAAATGTCAGCAACGCAGCGTGAAATGCAGCATAAATGAAATCACGGGAAATACCGCCGGCATAAAAATTAAAAACGACTGGTCGTAGACTACACTCTGAGAGAAGGCTCTCACAGGAACATTAAAGGATAAGGAAAAGTGAAGTTGAAATAATAGGAAGGGCTTATAAAAACCTGATAGGAGAAACTCAGAATAAATAAAAAAAAAAAAAAAAAACATCTGTCAGTAAATTCTTTAATAATCAGCATTATTTATATATTTCAATGTTTTTTCAATGATACTCATATTGAATATTTTTGGTACGTTGTTTTTAAACACGTAATTTTTAAACTCGTAATAATAATAATATGCAATAAGTTTTTCCGTACATTAAACTCATCTTAAATACGCTATAATAATACCACTTATGATTACTATCACAAACGCTAATCACATTTCAATATAAAATCAATCTTTTACTTAGTATTAATCAGGCACGTTCGTATTTTGAATGTATTTTTATACAAGAATGAGAAAAACCGCAAAACTTATAGATATATGTGGAATATGAAAATGAATTATTAAAATAAAAGGAATCTGAAATCCGAGTGCTGCCGAATCAGTATTGTTCAGGACCGCGACCTCGCTGACGACCACGGAAGGGATTCGAAATGCGATAAAGCAAGTCAACGACCCGAGCTTGGGCATTATAGTGACTGCGTTCTCTCTGAGCTCGACGTTGTTGATAAATTGCTGAAAAATGAATGATTGGTGAAATGTGAATAAATGCATGTGAGAGGTAGAGAGAGAGAGAGAGAGAAATTAAGGGAGTGTGAGACTTGACTTAAAAAGACGAAAGGAAATGAAATTGAGAAATAAAAAGTCGGGAGAAACAAAGTGTTCATAGCGGGAAAGGAAGACAAATGGAACATGTGAAAATACGTCGAAGGAGGATGAAAAATGGAGAAGAAAAAAATCGACAAAGAAAGAAGGAAGGGAAAGATAGTGTTAGAAGATAAAAAAAATGGAAAATAAAAAAATTGTGATTGTGAAAAAAAATCGACAGAACGGATTGAGTTTATGTGGGGTAGACAAAAGACAAACGAGAATGAAAAATTGTGAGAGAAAATGGAGAGAAGAAAAGAAGGGAGAAAAGGATAGTGTTCGTAGGAAGAAATAGGAAAAAGAATGAAAAAATGTAGAAAAAGTCGACAGAGAAAGATAGAAGGAAGAGAGAGATTGTGTTTGTAAAGCGAAAAAAAAATCAATAAAAAATTGTGAAAAAAAAGTCGAGGGAAAAAAAGAACAAAAAAATCGTATTTGTCAAAAAAAAAGGAAGAATTGATAAAAAATTGTAAAAACAGATCGGAAAAGAAAGAAAGAAGGAGGAAAGAGATTCTATTTATACAAAAAAAAGACAGAATTGAAATGAAAAATCGTGAAGAAAAATCGAAAGAGAAAGCAGCGAAGGAAAGAAAGATTCCGTTTGTAGAGAGGAAGAGGATAATGAAAAATTATGAAGAAAAAGTCGAAAAAAAGAAGGTATGAATTTGTAAAAGGATGAAGAAAGCTGAATGGAAAATTAAAAAAAAAAGTCGAAAAAGAAAAAAAAGATTGTATTTGTAAAGGGAAAGAGAGAGGTGAATGGCAAATTGTTAAGAGAGAAATAAAGTCAGATTCTGTTCGTAAAGAGAAAAAGGAAATAAAATGAAAATTTGTGAAAAAAAGTCGTGAGAGAAAGAAAGAATAGAGTAAAGAGTTCTATTTGTAAAAGAAAAGAGAAAAGCGAATGAAAAAATGTGCAAAAAAGTCAAAAGAAGAAGAAAGGAGGAAGAAAATGATTGTATTTGTAGAGGAAAAAAAGAATGAAAAATTTCGATAATAGTCGAGAGAGAGAGAAAGGACGGAGAAAAGGATCCAGTTTGTAGAGAGAAAGAAAAATGAGAATGAAAAAAATATAGAGAAAAAACGAAAAATTTTCGAATTTAAATCGAGAGAAAAAGAAATTGAGAAGATACGGATGGTTTTCGTAGAGAAAAATAGCGGAGAGGATGAAAACTTATGAAGATGTGTCGAGAGAGAGAGAGAGAGAGAAAGGAATACGTTTGTCGAGGAAAAGAAAGAGGCGAATGAAAAATTGTGATGAAAGGTCAAGAGGCAAAGATAGCGAGAAGAAAGAGAGAAGCGAATAAAAAATTGTGAAAATAGGTCGAGAAAGAAAGAAAGAAGGCAGAAAGAAATTATATTTATCAAGAGAAAAGAAATGATTAATAAAAAATTGCAAAAGAAAAACGAGAATGAAAAATTGTGAGAGAAAATAGAGAGAAGAAAAAAAGGGAGAAAAGGATAGTGTTCGTAGGAAGAAATAGGAAAAAATATGAAAAAATGTAGAAAAAGTCGAAAGAGAAAGATAGAAGGAAGAGAGAGATTGTGTTTGTAAAGCGAAAAAGGAAGAATCAATAAAAAATTGTGAAAAAAAGACGAGAGGGAAAGAAAGAACAAAAAAATTGTATTTGTCAAAAAAAAAGAAAGGATTAATAAAAAAATTGTAAAATTAGATCAGAAAAGAAAGAAAGAAGGAGGAAAGAGATTCTATTCATACAAAAAAAAGACGGAATTGAAATGAAAAATCGTGAAGAAAAATCGAAAGAGAAAGCAGCGAAGGAAAGAAAGATTCCGTTTGTAGAGAGGAAGAGGATAATGAAAAATTATGAAGAAAAAGTCGACAAAAAAGAAGGTTCGAATTTGTAAAAGGATGAAGAAAGCTGAATGGAAAATTAAAAAAAAAAGTCGAAAAAGAAAAAAAAGATTGTATTTGTAAAGAGAAAGAGAGAGGCGAATGGAAAATTGTTAAGATAGAAATAAAGTAAGATTTCGTTTGTAGAGGGAAAAGGAAAAAAATTAAGAGTTGTGAAAAAAAGTCGTGAGAGAAAGAAAGAAGAGAGTAAAGAATTCTATTTGTAAATATTTTTTACTTTCTATTCTATTATATTATATTCTATTTGTAAATATGTAAATATAGAAGAAAAGAGAAAAGCAAATGAAAAAATGTGCAAATAAGTCAAAAGAAGAAGAAAGGAGGAAGAGAATGATTGTATTTGTAGAGGGAAAAAAGAATGAAAAATTTCGATAAAAATCGAGAGAGAGAGAGAAAGGACGGAGAAAAGGATCCAGTTGGTAGAGAGAAAGAAAAAGAAGAATAAAAAAAATATAGAGAAAAAATGAAATATTTTCGAATTTAAATCGAGAGAAAAAGAAATTGAGAAGAAACGGATGGTTTTCGTAGAGAAAAATAGTAGAGAGGATGAAAACTTATGAAGAAATGTCGAGAGAGAGAAAGAGAGAAAGGAATACGTTTGTCGAGGAAAAAAAAAGGCGAATGAAAAATTATGATGAAAGGTCAAGAGGCAAAGATAGCGAGAAGAAAGAGAGAAGCGAATAAAAAATTGTGAAAATAGGTCGAGAAAGAAAGAAAGAAGGCAGAAAGAAATTACATTTATCAAGAGAAAAGAAATGATTAATAAAAAATTGCAAAAGAAAAACGAGAATGAAAAATTGTGAGAGAAAATGGAGAGAAGAAAAAAAGGGGGAAAAGGATAGTGTTCGTAGGAAGAAATAGGAAAAAATATGAAAAAATGTAGAAAAAGTCGAAAGAGAAAGATAGAAGGAAGAGAGAGATTGTGTTTGTAAAGCGAAAAAGGAAGAATCAATAAAAAATTGTGAAAAAAAAGTCGAGAGGGACAGAAAGAACAAAAAAATTGTATTTGTCAAAAAAAAAGAAAGGATTAATATAAAAATTGTAAAAACAGATCGGAAAAGAAAGAAAGAAGGAGGAAAGAGATTCTATTCATACAAAAAAAAGACAGAATTGAAAGGAAAATCGTGAAGAAAAATCGAAAGAGAAAGCAGCTAAGGAAAGAAAGATTCTGTTTGTAGAGAGGAAGAGGATAATGAAAAATTATGAAGAAAAAGTCGAAAAAAAAGAAGGTATTAATTTGTAAAAGAATGAAGAGAGCTGAGTGGAAAATAAAAAAAAAAAAGTGGAAAAAGGAAAAAAGAGATTGTATTTGTAAAGGGAAAGAGAGAGGCGAATGGCAAATTGTTGAGAGAGAAATAAAGTAAGATTCTGTTCGTAAAGAGAAAAAGGAAATAAAATGAAAATTTGTGAAAAAAGTCGTGAGAGAAAGAAAGAAGAGAGTAAAGAGTTCTATTTGTAAAAGAAAAGAGAAAAGCGAATGAAAAAATGTGCAAAAAAGTCAAAAGAAGAAGAAAGGAGGAAGAGAATGATTGTATTTGTAGAGGGGAAAAAGAATGAAAAATTTCGATAAAAGTCGAGAGAGAGAGAGAAAGGACGGAGAAAAGGATCTAGTTTGTAGAGAGAAAGCAAAAGAAGAATGAAAAAAATATAGAGAAAAAATGAAATATTTTCGAATTTAAATCGAGAGAAAAAGGAATTGAGAAAAAACGGATGGTTTTCGTGGAGAAAAATAGTAGAGAGGATGAAAACTTATGAAGAAATGTCGAGAGAGAGAAAGAGAGAAAGGAATACGTTTGTCGAGGAAAAAAAACGGCGAATGAAAAATTGTGATGAAAGGTCAAGAGGCAAAGATAGCGAGAAGAAAGAGAGAAGCGAATAAAAAATTGTGAAAATAGGTCGAGAAAGAAAGAAAGAAGGCAGAAAGAAATTACATTTATCAAGAGAAAAGAAATGATGAATAAAAAATTGCAAAAGAAAAACGAGAATGAAAAATTGTGAGAGAAAATGGAGAGAAGAAAAAAAGGGAGAAAAGGATAGTGTTCGTAGGAAGAAATAGGAAAAAGAATGAAAAAATGTAGAAAAAGTCGAAAGAGAAAGATAGAAGGAAGAGAGAGATTGTGTTTGTTAAGCGAAAAAAAAAATCAATAAAAAATTGTGAAAAAAAAGTCGAGAGGGAAAAAAAGAACAAAAAAATCGTATTTGTCAAAAAAAAAGGAAAAATTGATAAAAAATTGTAAAAACAGATCGGAAAAGAAAGAAAGAAGGAGGAAAGAGATTCTATTTATATAAAAAAAAGACAGAATTGAAATGAAAAATCGTGAAGAAAAATCGAAAGAGAAAGCAGCGAAGGAAAGAAAGATTCTGTTTGTAGAGAGGAAGAGGATAATGAAAAATTATGAAGAAAAAGTCGAAAAAAAAGAAGGTATGAATTTGTAAAAGAATGAAGAGAGCTGAGTGGAAAATTAAAAAAAAAAAAAGGAAAAAGGAAAAAAGAGATTGTATTTGTAAAGGGAAAGAGAGAGGCGAATGGCAAATTGTTGAGAGAGAAATAAAGTTAGATTCTGTTCGTAAAGAGAAAAAGGAAATAAAATGAAAATTTGTGAAAAAAGTCGTGAGAGAAAGAAAGAAGAGAGTATAGAGTTCTATTTGTAAAAGAAAAGAGATAAGCGAATGAAAAAATGTGCAAAAAAGTCAAAAGAAGAAGAAAGGAGGAAGAAAATGATTGTATTTGTAGAGGAAAAAAAGAATGAAAAATTTCGATAATAGTCGAGAGAGAGAGAAAGGACGGAGAAAAGGATCCAGTTTGTAGAGAAAAAGAAAAAAAAGAATGAAAAAAATATAGAGAAAAAAATGAAATATTTTCGAATTTAAATCGAGAGAAAAAGAAATTGAGAAGAAACGGATGGTTTTTGTAGAGAAAAATAGTAGAGAGGATGAAAACTTATGAAGAAGTGTCGAGAGAGAGAGAGAGAGAGAAAGGAATACGTTTGTCGAGGAAAAGAAAGAGGCGAATGAAAAATTGTGATGAAAGGTCAAGAGGCAAAGATAGCGAGAAGAAAGAGAGAAGCGAATAAAAAATTGTGAAAATAGGTCGAGAAAGAAAGAAAGAAGGCAGAAAGAAATTACATTCATCAAGAGAAAAGAAATGATTAATAAAAAATTGCAAAAGAAAAACGAGAATGAAAAATTGTGAGAGAAAATGGAGAGAAGAAAAAAAGGGAGAAAAGGATAGTGTTCGTAGGAAGAAATAGGAAAAAGAATGAAAAAATGTAGAAAAAGTCGAAAGAGAAAGATAGAAGGAAGAGAGAGATTGTGTTTGTTAAGCGAAAAAAAGAATCAATAAAAAATTGTGAAAAAAAAGTCGAGAGGGAAAAAAAGAACAAAAAAATCGTATTTGTCAAAAAAAAAGGAAGAATTGATAAAAAATTGTAAAAACAGATCGGAAAAGAAAGAAAGAAGGAGGAAAGAGATTCTATTTATATAAAAAAAAGACAGAATTGAAATGAAAAATCGTGAAGAGAAATCGAAAGAGAAAGCAGCGAAGGAAAGAAAGATTCTGTTTGTAGAGAGAAAGAGGAAGAGGATAATGAAAAATTATGAAGAAAAAGTCGAAAAAAAAGAAGGTATGAATTTGTAAAAGGATGAAGAAAGCTGAATGGAAAATAATAAAAAAAAGTCGAAGAAGAAAAAAAAGATTGTATTTGTAAAGAGAAAGAGAGAGGCGAATGGCAAATTGATGAGAGAGAAATAAAGTTAGATTCTGTTCGTAAAGAGAAAAAGGAAATAAAATGAAAATTTGTGAAAAAAGTCGTGAGAGAAAGAAAGAAGAGAGTATAGAGTTCTATTTGTAAAAGAAAAGAGATAAGCGAATGAAAAAATGTGCAAAAAAGTCAAAAGAAGAAGAAAGGAGGAAGAGAATGATTGTATTTGTAGAGGGAAAAAAGAATGAAAAATTTCGATAAAAGTCGAGAGAGAGAGAGAAAGGACGGAGAAAAGGATCCAGTTTGTAGAGAGAAAGAAAAAGAAGAATGAAAAGAATATAGAGAAAAAATGAAATATTTTCGAATTTAAATCGAGAGAAAAAGAAATTGAGAAGAAACGGATGGTTTTCGTAGAGAAAAATAGTAGAGAGGATGAAAACTTATGAAGAAATGTCGAGAGAGAGAAAGAGAGAAAGGAATACGTTTGTCGAGGAAAAAAAAGGCGAATGAAAAATTGTGATGAAAGGTCAAGAGGCAAAGATAGCGAGAAGAAAGAGAGAAGCGAATAAAAAATTGTGAAAATAGGTCGAGAAAGAAAGAAAGAAGGCAGAAAGAAATTACATTTATCAAGAGAAAAGAAATGATTAAAAAAAAATTGCAAAAGAAAAACGAGAATGAAAAATTGTGAGAGAAAATGGAGAGAAGAAAAAAAGGGAGAAAAGGATAGTGTTCGTAGGAAGAAATAGGAAAAAGAATGAAAAAATGTAGAAAAAGTCGAAAGAGAAAGATAGAAGGAAGAGAGAGATTGTGTTTGTTAAGCGAAAAAAAGAATCAATAAAAAATTGTGAAAAAAAAGTCGAGAGGGAGAAAAAGAACAAAAAAATCGTATTTGTCAAAAAAAAAGGAAGAATTGATAAAAAATTGTAAAAACAGATCGGAAAAGAAAGAAAGAAGGAGGAAAGAGATTCTATTTATATAAAAAAAAGACAGAATTGAAATGAAAAATCGTGAAGAAAAATCGAAAGAGAAAGCAGCGAAGGAAAGAAAGATTCTGTTTGTAGAGAGGAAGAGGATAATGAAAAATTATGAAGAAAAAGTCGAAAAAAAAGAAGGTATGAATTTGTAAAAGGATGAAGAAAGCTGAATGGAAAATAATAAAAAAAAGTCGAAAAAGAAAAAAAAGATTGTATTTGTAAAGAGAAAGAGAGAGGCCAATGGCAAATTGTTGAGAGAGAAATAAAGTAAGATTCTGTTCGTAAAGAGAAAAAGGAAATAAAATGAAAATTTGTGAAAAAAGTCGTGAGAGAAAGAACGAAGAGAGTAAAGAGTTCTATTTGTAAAAGAAAAGAGAAAAGCGAATGAAAAAATGTGCAAAAAAGTCAAAAGAAGAAGAAAGGAGGAAGAGAATGATTGTATTTGTAGAGGGAAAAAAGAATGAAAAATTTCGATAAAAGTCGAGAGAGAGAGAGAAAGGACGGAGAAAAGGATCCAGTTTGTAGAGAGAAAGAAAAAGAAGAATGAAAAAAATATAGAGAAAGAATGAAATATTTTCGAATTTAAATCGAGAGAAAAAGAAATTGAGAAAAAACGGATGGTTTTCGTAGAGAAAAATTGTAGAGAGGATGAAAACTTATGAAGAAATGTCGAGAGAGAGAAAGAGAGAAAGGAATACGTTTGTCGAGGAAAAAAAAGGCGAATGAAAAATTGTGATGAAAGGTCAAGAGGCAAAGATAGCGAGAAGAAAGAGAGAAGCGAATAAAAAATTGTGAAAATAGGTCGAGAAAGAAAGAAAGAAGGCAGAAAGAAATTACATTTATCAAGAGAAAAGAAATGATTAAAAAAAAATTGCAAAAGAAAAACGAGAATGAAAAATTGTGAGAGAAAATGGAGAGAAGAAAAAAAGGGAGAAAAGGATAGTGTTCGTAGGAAGAAATAGGAAAAAGAATGAAAAAATGTAGAAAAAGTCGAAAGAGAAAGATAGAAGGAAGAGAGAGATTGTGTTTGTAAAGCGAAAAAAAAAATCAATAAAAAATTGTGAAAAAAAAGTCGAGAGGGAAAAAAAGAACAAAAAAATCGTATTTGTCAAAAAAAAAGGAAGAATTGATAAAAAATTGTAAAAACAGATCGGAAAAGAAAGAAAGAAGGAGGAAAGAGATTCTATTTATATAAAAAAAAGACAGAATTGAAATGAAAAATCGTGAAGAAAAATCGAAAGAGAAAGCAGCGAAAGAAAGAAAGATTCTGTTTGTAGAGAGAAAGAGGAAGAGGATAATGAAAAATTATGAAGAAAAAGTCGAAAAAAAAGAAGGTATGAATTTGTAAAAGAATGAAGAGAGCTGAGTGGAAAATAAAAAAAAAAAAAGTGGAAAAAGGAAAAAAGAGATTGTATTTGTAAAGGGAAAGAGAGAGGCGAATGGCAAATTGTTGAGAGAGAAATAAAGTAAGATTCTGTTCGTAAAGAGAAAAAGGAAATAAAATGAAAATTTGTGAAAAAAGTCGTGAGAGAAAGAAAGAAGAGAGTAAAGAGTTCTATTTGTAAAAAAAAAGAGAAAAGCGAATGAAATAATGTGCAAAAAAATCAAAAGAAGAAGAAAGGAGGAAGAGAATGATTGTATTTGTAGAGGGAAAAAAGAATGAAAAATTTCGATAAAAGTCGAGAGAGAGAGAGAAAGGACGGAGAAAAGGATCCAGTTTGTAGAGAGAAAGAAAAAGAAGAATGAAAAAAATATAGAGAAAAAAATGAAATATTTTCGAATTTAAATCGAGAGAAAAAGAAATTGAGAAGAAACGGATGGTTTTTGTAGAGAAAAATAGTAGAGAGGATGAAAACTTATGAAGAAATGTCGAGAGAGAGAAAGAGAGAAAGGAATAAGTTTGTCGAGGAAAAAAAAGGCGAATGAAAAATTGTGATGAAAGGTCAAGAGGCAAAGATAGCGAGAAGAAAGAGAGAAGCGAATAAAAAATTGTGAAAATAGGTCGAGAAAGAAAGAAAGAAGGCAGAAAGAAATTACATTTATCAAGAGAAAAGAAATGATTAATAAAAAATTGCAAAAGAAAAACGAGAATGAAAAATTGTGAGAGAAAATAGAGAGAAGAAAAAAAGGGAGAAAAGGATAGTGTTCGTAGGAAGAAATAGGAAAAAGAATGAAAAAATGTAGAAAAAGTCGAAAGAGAAAGATAGAAGGAAGAGAGAGATTGTGTTTGTTAAGCGAAAAAAAGAATCAATAAAAAATTGTGAAAAAAAAGTCGAGAGGGAAAAAAAGAACAAAAAAATCGTATTTGTCAAAAAAAAAGGAAGAATTGATAAAAAATTGTAAAAACAGATCGGAAAAGAAAGAAAGAAGGAGGAAAGAGATTCTATTTATATAAAAAAAAGACAGAATTGAAATGAAAAATCGTGAAGAAAAATCGAAAGAGAAAGCAGCGAAGGAAAGAAAGATTCTGTTTGTAGAGAGGAAGAGGATAATGAAAAATTATGAAGAAAAAGTCGAAAAAAAAGAAGTGTTGTGTCCGCGAAGACCGTCACGTAGGGACGAGTTATCAAGGACGAGTTATTTTGGGATTAAGGCCAAATTGAGTTAAACTCCAACCCAATACTTATAAAACAAGTTAACATTAAGTTTATTGAGAAAAGATTACAAAGTTGAGGTTTGATTGCCTCGAGACCAATCTATATGAATTTCGTCAAAGACTGTCGATTTTGGGTATTCTTCTGTCTTTTAATGTTTCACTTGATTACTCCCACTATTCGACGTATTCGCCCCCGATTTATTCTTATTTCGTTATTCGTATATTTGATGGCATAAAACCAGTTAATTGGGGCGATTTCTTAATACTTTAAGTAGGTTTTTGATTTGCTTGCGAATTGCGAATTCTTTATATTTCCTCAGTGTATTCATTTCGTAATCGGTGCCAAATCGGGGCACAACATCCCTCCCCCCTTAGGGAGACAAAACTTCGTTTTGGCTATTTTTCTGTAACTTAAGAATTTGCAATAATTAATTATCCATATGATAAATGGGTTTGTTGATTTGGTCTCTTGGCATTACAATTTTTCTTATTTCTTAGATATTATTACATTGAACCGTTTCGATTTAATGTGCTTTGTGGTACTGGTCGTATAACAAGTTTTCTATTTGTCGGAATAGTTATTTCTGGTGTTGATTTGGGTGGGTAAGCTCGTGCCAGTTCGATGTCATTAGTTCTTTCAACTAATTGTACTCTTTGACAGTGTCTTATCTTGAAGACAATTAATATGATTGCAATTATTAGAATAAGCACAATTGCTGTGGCGTTCAATGAGTAATTTCCTATAATATGATAAGGATGTGACCAAAATTTTGGCTGTTCGTTTAGTCTGGCTCTAATCGTTTCTATTCGTTCGCCTAGGGCGTTGGTTTCCAATGGGTTTATTATTATTTTTGGCGGTAATGTATAATTGAAAATTGGATGGTTAGGACTTATATCTTTTATGGTGTTAGTTAGATTGTACAGTGGTACAAAAGTTATGAATTCGTTTTGGTCGATTTCTTTTATCGTTAACAATTGATAATTCGTAGATGTGACGGAACATTCTCCATCCAAAGCCAGTAATCCAGTGTCATAAATAGTGACGTATTTCGTAGTTTCGTTTTTACAATCAACTCTAATGTTTTCTGTCTTAGGTGCTACAAATAACCATCTGCCTTCTTGTTCTAGCGTGATTATTAATGTTTTTTCCAATTTCACTATTCGTTGCCTACATGATAATTCTTCAGGAGTACTTCCTAAGTAAATTGCTACTTCGCATGGGGTGTGATTTTGGATTAGTTGCAAAGCTTGTTTTGGCTCATAATAGTATGTTGAGTCTACTTTCTTAATTTTGTTCAATTCTTCTTCCTTTAATGTTAAGTACATTCTTTTGTAACTGTTCACAATTATAAATTTCGTTGAAGTTTCTATAAATTGGAATTGGTTTGCGTTTGTTCTTGACGGTAAGGGATATACTTTGTTCACCTTTAGTATAGTATTTTCTATCAATGGAAATTTAATAACAAGAACGAAACGTAGTTTTGCGGTGTAAGTAGTAATTTCCGCTGTTTTCAGTAAGTTTGTCATTTCATTGCTTTTTAGACTTGTCGGGAAATTTAACCCTTTCGGAATATATGGTATTGCTTTTGTTAAATAATTACTAAGTTGCTGAGGGGTTATCACCGTTGGATTTACGGTTCCTTTATATAATTCTGTGAGGAAATTAGCTATTTGGTTTATATCTTGGTGAAACGATTCGACTACTGTTGTAATAGCGTTAATGTTTTCATCAACGATTTGTTTTTCTGAGAGTGTTAAGAATTGATTTCCTACCGTTTTTTGTATTGATTCTATTGCAACTTTCAATATCTCCATATTATCGATTATTTTTGTTGTTGTTTGGTTATAGAGATTTAATGTAGAACTTAGAATTTGCAAATTTTCTTTTAACATGTCTTCACTTGCTTTTTGTCTATTAATTATCTCGTCTATTTTTCCGTCAATTTTTTCTGCATCATCATTGTCCAAATTTCCCGTTATCGCTTTTATAACGGTTCCTAGACCATTAATTAATCCTCTTCTTGATCTACCTTCACCTGTGCCGACAAAATGATAGATAGCGATAATCGATGAATGTATTTTTTCCACTATCGGTTCTAAAGTGTTAGAGACCCTAGGACATAATATGTCATTGCTTGTTTTCTTGCAGATCTCTTTTAATCTATTCAATGCTAATAATATAACTTCTTCTCTTCTTTCCATAAAATGTAGATCCATGTGTATCGCTAGTTTCCATGTCCCTTTGACCAGGGTCGATTATGTAGTTTATTTCTTATCCGAATTTTTCCGGTAATTGACTCAGTGTATTGAATTAGTATTTGTATGCCTATATATATATATATTATGACGATAATCGCCACCGCTCCCTGAAAATGGATAAAATCCAGGGAGAAAACAAATGAAATAAATGCGAAAAATCTAGGAGAAAATCAATAACAAAAATTGTCTTTTTATTAACAGAAAGTCCCGTAATTTTTCGATGATTTGGGCGCCAGTTACTTTCACGATAAAAGTAACAAAAATAAACACAATGAATACAAAAATAACAAAAATAATTCTCTTCTTTTGATTTCTCCTTTTTCAGGTTTTAACAATAATAATATTAAGAATACTGGGGGGGGAAACTATACAAACCGGGGCTAGCGTAAAAGAAACAAAATTATAAAAAGAATATTATCACAAATTCGCAAGAGACTCTAATTTTAATCTCGAGGATCACTGGGTTCCTGTCGCTCAGGCGTACTTACAAATACCCGTGATCAAACTAATAAAATAAAGAAAATAATAGAAGAAAACGAAATCTCGATATAAAAAGAAATGAAAGGAATTTCCGAACACTTGTGCGGCAATTAGCTCGCGATCGCTCTCCTCGTAACGAAAACAATTCAATTTACTTGATAATAATCAATAGGGCGTAGTGAATTACGCGAATAAAGAGAGCAAAAAAAATAATGTATACTGGGTACGGCGTCGTACGACACGCCGATTCGGGCACTCGGCCGAACGAATGACTCTAGGGGGGAAGGGGGGGAAAATCGCACGCACTTTATCAATTATATTGATCTTAATCCTAACACCACAGCACTCTCGTGACGATGAATAATCGTGAAAAGTCTTTTCACACTCTATTGAAATGATGCCACGAGCCAGAAGGACTCGGACAATTTATTTATCGCGAAAAACACTTGCGATCTCGATGTACGCGTCCCGGCGAAGATGGCGTCAAGCCACGCGCTCTTGGCCGAAACACCGCGGTGAGAAAAAACGACTTACTTGTTGTTTAATCTCGTTCGGAACAGCACCAAAAGTCTCTCCAAATGTCCAAAAATCGTTTTAGGAGGGTCGAGCCGGGTTGTCGTTGCAATATTGTCGATGTTAATAATTTGGAACGCAAAAATATAAAGAAATTTCGAGAGCGCCCACGGTACACACGCCGAGTCGTTGTAGAAGTCCGTCTTCTTCGATCGATGATGCGCGTGGCGATCGATAATGTAATCGATACGCGCACGCCCGCGAACCAATTAGCGCTCGCTAATCGTGGTCGCGTTGACACTCGGTGGTAAGGGAGGATGGGGGAAGGAGAAAGGGACTCGTTGCGGGGGGTCTTCGATTGGTGATTTATGTCCGCTCGGGACGCTGGCGTCGTCCTCGCTGTCCCGGAACGCCACCGTGGCGAAAATCCGAACTCGTTACTCAACTCGCAACATGGCGGCCCGCAGTATTTCGTTCGGTGTGTTGTTGTGCGTTCGGTGTGCCGTGCGAGTGACAGGTGAGAGTCGTTCGATGTTTTCGTTCTTCTCGTGTGGAATATTGGCGAGGTGTTGTGCCGAAACGATGGAGGGTAGGAGCCTTGACGCCGGGGGACTCGTCCGATCGGCGTAATGTTGACGGGTGAACGTCCTTCGTCCGAGGATGTTCGAGTTTGGAGGTTAAGTCCTCCCGACTCGTCTCCTACCGTCCTTTACTTTCCTCGCTGCTCCACGGAGCTCTGGATCATCGACAGGTAAGGGATTTATTCCCTTACCGTAGGTGAGTTCGCCAAGTTGTATTTCGGGAGGTAATCGTGGGGGAAAATGTGTGGGTGAGGGGAATTATTCGGGGTGGGACCGAGCGCTGGGGCTTAGTGTGTGGCCTTGGTGCTCCGGACGAGCTTCTTCCTCGTTGTTGACTCGTGGTTGGGTTGTTCTGGGTGCTCTGATGATATTCTTATCGCTTTTGGTGTCTTACAGGTGCTTGCAGCGTTCTACGGTGCTCCGGAGAGGTTCGACGGGGCCTCGGAAGGCCAAAAGTAGTGCTACGCTGCCCCTAGGGGCCTAAATCTAATAACGCGGAGAGTGCTGTGGTGGATTCCACCACGACGCAGCCTGTGACGGGGCTACAACGTCACAATATATATATATATATCTTTCTTCGTTCGATATTTTTGCTGATTCGAACTTTTATTTTCTTGTGTCTTTTTTTTTTTTTTTTTTTTTTTCACGTATAATAGCTCATTCTTTTCCGCATCGTTTTACGCTACGGACGGTCTGATTTAAGTTATTATATCCAACTTACTAAATTCAAATTATTAAACTATGGATATCAGCCATATCAGCTTGACCAAATCGCTATTCATCACTCTGGCGGAAACTCGCCAAAAGGAAATTTCGGTAAGTACAATTTTTTGTATCTTTCATTACTCGTTTTTTTTTTTTTTTTTTTTCCTATTAATTAGTTTAATCAATTATTTGTTTATAATTATAGGCGGCGATTTATGGTCGTCGCGGGATAAAACGTCGAGTTACGATGATTGACTATGTGGCGTACGTTTTCCGCGCAGATTTTATGGTAAGTTCTATTTATTTATTATTAATATTATTCCATGTATTGTAAAAATTTTCAATATTTTCCACGTTTTTCGAATATTAATTCAATGTGTTGATTTTTCTTCTGTTTCTAGGCGTTTTACGAGGAGATAGGGGAAAAAACCGAAAAATTCCCCTAGGGAAAAAAAGGTTCGGACAAGTACATTGATGGTCCCTCGTTTTCTGATATCAGAAAAAGTGTAAAAAAAATTTCCACAAAAAAATAAGAGTAAAAAAACATTTCATATAAAAAAAAGTGTAAAAATAAATTCCATGTAAAAGTGTAAATAAAAAAATTTACATAAAAAAAATCATGAACCTTCCTAAAAAATATTCCAACACGATTAAAAAAAAAATTGACAAATGAACAAAAACATTAAACCATCAAAAAAAGTGTAAAAAAATATCCCATAAAAAAAATCATGAACCTTGCTGAAAATTATTATATTTAAAAAATAATTATAAATCTGTAATTATTCTGTTAAGTGAAAAAAAATTCAAATAAAACGTGAGAAAATCTTAAATACATTACTCGAAAACATTGCAGACGTGAATAGCCGAAAAGTCTCGCTTGAAAACATTTTAAAAACCGATACTCCATTCTTCTCATCTTATTATAAAGGAGGAATGACTAAATGAATTGAAAAAGTTTCCATCCAAGTTACGTACAGCATTAAAATTTATGATATCATTTCGAGGCCAAGTATTTATTGGTATGTCGGAATGTTCATTTCTATGGGACGCGTCAAGAACTTGAAACAGTTCTAAAGAATCAAACCATAAAAAAATGATTAAACTTACTAAAAATGATTCCAACACAATTGAAAAAAATTCACAAATCAGCAAAAAACATGATATTAAAAATTTTTTTTATAAATCTGTAATTATTCTGTAAAGTGAAAAAAAATTAAATAAAACGTAAGATCTTGAATACACCACTCGAAAACATTGCAGACGTGAATAATCGAAAAATCTCGCTTGAAAACATTTTCAAAACCGATGCCCCATTCTTCTCTCCTATTATAAAGGAGGAATGACTAAATGAATTGAAAAAGTTTCCATCTGAGTTACGTACAGCATTAAAATATATGATATCATTTTGAGGCCAAGTATTTATTGGTATGTCGGAATATTCATTCCTATGGGACGTATCAAGGACTTGAAACAGTTCTAATGAATCAAAAAAGTTATCAAGTTACGTGCAGTACTAAAATTTATTATATCAACTCGAGGCCAAGTATTTATTGGTAATTGCGAGTATTTATTCCGATGGGACGCATCAGAAACTTAAAATAGTTCTGAAGAATCAAAAAAATTACCATCTTAATTACGTCCAGCACTAAAAACTATGATATCAATTCGAGGACAAGTATTTTATTAGTAATTCGCAATTTCAACATTATGAAATCATAAGAGCTGAGAATACTCGTCCGGCTCAGAACGTTTCATCGAAATTACTAAAAAATCAAGAACCATAAAAAACTCCAAAATCTTGTTTTTCGACAATTAGAACGATACGAACCAATTTTTTTAAAACATATTCTGGCCCAAGGCACAGTGAAGTCGTGAGTTACTTTTCGACAGTAGAAACTTATATAAGGAATCTTCTTACCCATGACTTTTTGGTAAATAGCTAATCTAAAACAATTACATCGAAGGGGAAAGCATTTGTTACTTAATGGTGGCAGAGACTTGTACTAAAAAATCAACAACCATAAAAAACCCCAAAATCTTGCTTTCCGATTATTAGAACGATACCAACCCATTTGTTTTAAGCATATTCTGGCCCAAGGAACAGTGAAGTCATGAGTTACTTTTCGACAGTAGAAACTTGTAAGGAATCTTCCTGCCCATGACTTTTTGGTAAAATAGCTAATCCAAAAAAATCACATCGAAGGGGAAGTCATTTGTTACTTTATGGTGGTAGAGACTTAAAATCGATTCGTCTCCGATTTTAAGGATCCCCTGATATCATTCACGACATTCGACGTCGATTGGATCGGTACAATTATGTTTAAATACTTGTTAAAAGTACTTGTCCGGCCCATCACTTTTTATTCAAATTGCTCATTCAAATCAAAATCAGGGCTCTTGAAACAGCGGAATACAAATCAGAGAGTTGAGAAAAATCCATTCAGGATTTTTAACGTAATTCCATCAATTGTAAAAAAAATTTAACAGAACTTCCCTGTAATATACAAAGGATTTAATTGTGCATTCATGAAAGAATAAACTTCGCACAATCGAAATTTATAGCTATCTAGGACAACTTCCCAGATTATATTGCAATGACGGCATTTTTTACTCTTCGTTTCTATTCGCGGAAAAATTCTATTTGGTATAAGAAGCAACCTATACTATTGCAGACTCACGTACACAATTTGATTCAGTAGCCCCCTAGATTATATTGCAATGACGGCATTTTTTACTCTTCGTTGCTTTTAGGGAAAAAATTCTATTCGGTATAAGAAACAACATATACCATTACTGAGAACATTAAACTGATAATGAGTCGCATTTTAAAAAATCATCGAGTTCATTCACGTACACAATTTGATTCAGTAGCCCCCTAAATTATATTGCAATGACGGCATTTTTTACTCTGCGTTTCTTTTAGGGAAGAAATTCTATTCGGTACAAGAAACAACTTATATTATTGCTGAGAACATAAAACTGATAATACGTCGCATTCCAAGAAATTTTCGAGTTGATTATGGACATAATTTAATCAAGTTAAAATCATTATCAAACGTTGAGTATGACACGAGCGTTTCCTGGAATTCGAAGAAAATTTTCTTTTTACCATGATGGATCAGCGAGTCCCAAAAAAATTCAAAAATAGTCCCAACTGGGACTCGGGACTTTTTCCTGTGACGTCATGAGTCCCAAAACAGGAATCATTGTCCCGAGCAGAGTCTTTTTTTTGCGTCTGACCTTTGACAAAATTCTGGTCTCCCACCGAGTGAGGGGAAAAATGTCCCATTGGGGACTCACTAGTGAGTCATGCTCATCCACTCGAGTCCCAAATCCCGAGTCCAAATTGGTACTTCATTCGGAACTTTTTCCAGAGACTCGCTGATCCACCAGGGTATATTAAGAGACGCGGTAGCGGCTGGTATTACTATTCCATCAAATTAACACATGGATCAACTTCATTGATTTTGATTTGAATGAGCAATTTGAATAAAAAGTGATGGGCCGGACAAGTACTTTTAACAAGTATTTAAACATAATTGTACCGATCCAATCGACGTCGAATGTCGTGAATGATATCAGGGGATCCTTAAAATCGGAGACGAATCGATTTTAAGTCTCTACCACCATAAAGTAACAAATGACTTCCCCTTCGATGTGATTTTTTTGGATTAGCTATTTTACCAAAAAGTCATGGGCAGGAAGATTCCTTACAAGTTTCTACTGTCGAAAAGTAACTCATGACTTCACTGTTCCTTGGGCCAGAATATGCTTAAAACAAATGGGTTGGTATCGTTCTAATAATCGGAAAGCAAGATTTTGGGGTTTTTTATGGTTGTTGATTTTTTAGTACAAGTCTCTGCCACCATTAAGTAACAAATGCTTTCCCCTTCGATGTAATTGTTTTAGATTAGCTATTTACCAAAAAGTCATGGGTAAGAAGATTCCTTATATAAGTTTCTACTGTCGAAAAGTAACTCACGACTTCACTGTGCCTTGGGCCAGAATATGTTTTAAAAAAATTGGTTCGTATCGTTCTAATTGTCGAAAAACAAGATTTTGGAGTTTTTTATGGTTCTTGATTTTTTAGTAATTTCGATGAAACGTTCTGAGCCGGACGAGTATTCTCAGCTCTTATGATTTCATAATGTTGAAATTGCGAATTACTAATAAAATACTTGTCCTCGAATTGATATCATAGTTTTTAGTGCTGGACGTAATTAAGATGGTAATTTTTTTGATTCTTCAGAACTATTTTAAGTTTCTGATGCGTCCCATCGGAATAAATACTCGCAATTACCAATAAATACTTGGCCTCGAGTTGATATAATAAATTTTAGTACTGCACGTAACTTGATAACTTTTTTGATTCATTAGAACTGTTTCAAGTTCTTGATACGTCCCATAGGAATGAATATTCCGACATACCAATAAATACTTGGCCTCAAAATGATATCATATATTTTAATGCTGTACGTAACTCAGATGGAAACTTTTTCAATTCATTTAGTCATTCCTCCTTTATAATAGAAGAGAAGAATGGGGCATCGGTTTTGAAAATGTTTTCAAGCGAGATTTTTCGATTATTCACGTCTGCAATGTTTTCGAGTGGTGTATTCAAGATCTTACGTTATATTTAATTTTTTTTCACTTTACAGAATAATTACAGATTTATAAAAAAATTTTTTAATATCATGTTTTTTGCTGATTTGTGAATTTTTTTCAATTGTGTTGGAATCATTTTTAGTAAGTTTAATCATTTTTTTATGGTTTGATTCTTTAGAACTGTTTCAAGTTCTTGACGCGTCCCATAGAAATGAACATTCCGACATACCAATAAATACTTGGCCTCGAAATGATATCATAAATTTTAATGCTGTACGTAACTTGGATGGAAACTTTTTCAATTCATTTAGTCATTCCTCCTTTATAATAAGATGAGAAGAATGGAGTATCGGTTTTTAAAATGTTTTCAAGCGAGACTTTTCGGCTATTCACGTCTGCAATGTTTTCGAGTAATGTATTTAAGATTTTCTCACGTTTTATTTGAATTTTTTTTCACTTAACAGAATAATTACAGATTTATAATTATTTTTTAAATATAATAATTTTCAGCAAGGTTCATGATTTTTTTTATGGGATATTTTTTTACACTTTTTTTGATGGTTTAATGTTTTTGTTCATTTGTCAATTTTTTTTTTAATCGTGTTGGAATATTTTTTAGGAAGGTTCATGATTTTTTTTATGTAAATTTTTTTATTTACACTTTTACATGGAATGTATTTTTACACTTTTTTTTATATGAAATGTTTTTTTACTCTTATTTTTTTGTGGAAATTTTTTTTACACTTTTTCTGATATCAGAAAACGAGGGACCATCAATGTACTTGTCCGAACCTTTTTTTCCCTAGGGGAATTTTTCGGTTTTATATCACGTCTTTTTTCTCAAAAGTTCCACAATCTTGTTTCGCTGGCTATAGGATTTTGGATTGAACATCTCTGAGTTATTTTGTTATTACATTTTTACATATGTTGATTGTAGCGATATGTCTAACGTTAAAATTGTATATTGTGAACTCTTTTCCGCACCACCACAGAGGTAAAGTTTTAGGCGCGTTTTTTTTAACGTGGTATCCCCGAGAGGCCTAATCCACATCATATTACTTGCTTGTTCGTTGTGATTTCCGCCAAAGTTCGACAATTTTTGCAAGATGATATGACTAACCCGACTGGGATAATAGGTGATCAATGAAGATGAGATTCAACAAAACAATAACAATGAACTCCCGATGCTGCATAAAGCAACTACAGTATCAGTAATATTCTAAATAACGTCGTTACCCTGACGAATCGCGACACCGAATACTGGGTGTCAACTATCCAATTTTAGAACGAATTTATGAGTGCTGATACTTACTGCGTTTAAAATTGTATTTCTAACCCAAACACGATACCAATATTGGATACTGAAAATTGCAGTATCTTTGGTAGTGTCCGTTAAGTCATCCGGTTTTGATCTCCGAACGGAGGGTGTCGACACTCTTAAATCCGTTCTTCAATCGGATACTTCACACTCAATAAAGCGACACCCAAGCGACACCAAAAATTTCGATTTTCCTGTTGGCTAGGGTACCTGCTTCTGTCTGATGAGAAACATGTCACGTTTTCAAACAATAAAATTGGAATAACTGATGGTGGTATTTATCCCGAATGACCACTTTCGTAATTGATTCTCATAGGGCATCGGAGTATATTCTATCATATGCGTGATGTGATGAACTTTGAGAAATTTTTCGGATCAACAAGTAGCATGGCTCTGCAATCTAGGAATAAATATGTGATGCTGATTCTCTCATATCGTTGTACACAACGCTACGTCGGATAAGCGTCCGATAAAAGTAAAAAGGTATAACAGAGAACCTGCAAAGTAAAATACATTTTGAAAAAAACAATAATTAATTAATCAACTATTATGTAGTATTGCGGTGTATAAGTAATTTTTTCCATGAGTTGGAGGTGACTTTATACTTCACTTTCGTTCAATAAATCTATAAAAATATGAAAAATTATTTTATAATAGATCACAATTTTTCTAACTTCAACTGCGATGCTAAATTCATTCTTGAAGTAGGAAAAACATATACGAATCTCTGGCGTTCCCAGGCCATGTTTTCTTTTGAATTGTTGTGTCATCAACGTTCATCCAGGACGAACGGCCATGTCGGATCATGCACGTATAATGACCTGTAGTAACATGTTCACCATGATGAAATATCGCGCTTATAACTTTAAATGTCTGCCCGCATAATTTAATCTTTGTGCTTGGCACAGCCTTGATTTTGCATTGTTTTTTTGTTCGCTTACCTGTTCTAGAATCAACTGCTGGTAACGCTAATCGAATTACCAGTATCTTTGAGACTGAGCTTAAAGAGTAGCGCACATCCCTATTCTGTACAGAACAATTATCGCAAGGAGTATCAGCTGATTTCCATTGTGCTAAATTGCGATCAATTACTCCCTGAAGGGTTAATGTTGTTTGCGTGTTGAACACGTCTATGGTCAAGAAATTTCTATGCTCCTCTGTTGAAATACTCGTATATCCGCAGGCTTTACAAAGAATTTTTGTCAGAAGTTGACATTGTACAAGTGCTCTGATGGATGGCACAACTTGACATACAGCATTGAAAAAATGTGATGCATCTTGTTGAATAGATTGAATGAATTCATCACCGATAAATTTTCGAACTTCATTCAAAGCGAAAGGGGGATTATTCTTCGTTTTATTAATTTCCAATGCAAATGACAGAGGTCGACAATCATTCGTTTTCTGAACCAATTTTACAATAGACTGGCAGTTGAAAAGACATTGAATGACACTATTAGCATAACAAGATATCCCATCAGTGTTCAAAAATCCGGTAATAATATTTTCCGGCCGATTACATGTTATGTCGTCCTGTATTTGCACATCTGTAATTCCTTTAGGCACGGCCCAAATGACATCTCGTGTTTTAGGTCCACGAGTGTCTGGTATTTTTATGTCGTCAAGATCGGGTCGATACAACTTTCTTAACCTATTGTACTCACTAATACACAAGGGATTGGCATGGATCGAAAATGGGTCGAAATTTATTAGATGTAAACCATCGAGAGAAGTAACTCGTGACAGACCTACATAAATTTGGCCACAGCTGAATATGGAGTTTCCGCAATCCATAACAACATATTTTAAACTCAGTCCTTGACTTTTATGGAACGAAATAGCATAACTAACACATAAAGGAAATTGTCTCCTAGTTACGTATACGCCGTCCATAACTTCGAACTTAACAGTTACACGCTCTATATCGTATTGCGCACCATTGACGAGTTTGATAGTGACTCTCTCAATCGCACTTTTATCCAAAAATTCGGAAACTGAAAGTACCTCGCCGATTGTTCCATTCACGAGACCTGTTGTGACATCGATATTCCGTCGAAGCATAACTTTTGCACCGATTTTTATGGGAATAACTCTAGCAAGCCCTGCCGTTTGACTTATGTCATCCTCCCATCTGTGTAAAATCTTTGTAACCCTAGACTTGAAGGATGGTTTATCGATTAAATCTTCAGCTATTAAGTTAATTTCCTTTGACGCGATCCGATCTAGCATCGCCTCATTCAATACATCACACATTCGATTTGTAGGCATCAAGCAAACTACGTCCGTTGGTAGTTTACTTATAAAATCGCATAATTCGCTAATTCTATCAGGAATATTTGAAGATGTCAATTCAATTTTTCGTGACTCCAACATCTGCACACTTTCGGTATCTATGCAACCCAAGCGGATTTTTGAGAGCATTTCTCTATACGATGAATCATTTTTTTGACGCATGTTAATAGTTAGTTCATCGTATTTAAATAAATTGCCCCACAGATCTGTGGTACCCAACGATCCAATCAATTTTTCAACCTTATCTTTCGAAAGTTTCATGAACACTGGTTCTTCCCGAACGGGTGGTAACTGTAAAAGATCACCAAAAACTAGGATATGTTTTTTTCCGAACCAACCATCTTCAACGTCAGCGGTGTTGAAAATTTCTGTCAATCTAAGGTGAATGTACATTAAAGTGATGTTTGAAACCATAGATATTTCGTCAATAATGATAAGGTCAACGTTTTTTAAATTGTCTCTAATGACTTCTAAAGCTGCATCCGACAGCTCCTTATATTTTGGTGTTTTATTGTGTTCAACGGGCAGTTGAAACAACCTATGCAAAGTTAGTCCATCTATGTTGAAGGCAGCTATCCCAGTGGGCGCGGTTACAGCCGAATCCTTACCTTTGACTTGCTTAAGCCAACAAGTCAGGGTCTTTATTAAGAAACTTTTGCCTGTTCCACCCTCTCCACTCACATACAATCGAAGTATTTCACGAGAATCTATTGTATTGGTAACTGAATCGAATATACGTTTCTGGTCAGCATTCAATTCTTCAATCATTTTTGTAACATTAAGCTCTTTATGAGCTTCATTCGCGCCTAAATTGACGAAATCTTTCATGGCTTCATCCGCTTCGATAGGATCGCACCCATGTGGAACCTTATCTAAATCAGGATGACTTTCTTCGTCCTTTTCCATTTCATCAATTTTTTGCTGAATCAATTCTTTCATTTCTTTCGTGTCTTTCGCAATTTCCGTTAAACGTTCATGATATTCAGCGGCCGTTGTCAATGTAGCCTGCACTGAAACATATGACGCAGTATATGTGTCTTGACCATTCTTAAGCTCGGTCACACATCGCCATGGTTGGAACAATAGCAGCAACGTGTGAAAGTAATTTTCAGGATTTGTCAAGGGATCATGATGATAATGATTAATTAAATATCCGCGTTCGCGTTTTCGCAGATACGAGCCTGGTTTAAGTTTATAAAATACAACGTCTTCTCGTTGAGGCATGGTTTTTACTATGTCATACCACTTTGCATAATCGTAAAGACATACATCATTCAATTCAGCGGGTCTCCTTGGATAATTTTCAATCAAGCCTTCGTAGAAAATATCCGTAGATTCTGCGTCCATGGTTTCTACTACTTTGCGGGGTTTGACCCGCCTACTTCTGACAATGTTAATGTCAACCCACCTGATAACAGTGTCTGGATCTGTCATAAACAACGGATACCCCAACAATCTATCTGCTGCTTCGAGTGAACCACATTCTCGATTATTTAATGCACGTAATCCAATATTCCATAGCCTACTGGCTACAGATTTTGTGCTGTTGATTTGTTCGAAAGTCTCTCCGACATGTGTTTTTTCTGATTTTGACATATACTTGGTAAGATACCGAGCTAAGGATGACGATTTTTCTCCTACAAATGAGATGTCCATATTACCCTCCCATACCGTTAATACAGCAGGGTTGTAGTTATTTATGTTAACTTCGTCAAGACTACGGGGATTATCATATAATTGGCATTTTGATTTTAAATTTCGCCTCCCAGCAATTGAGGTTTGAACATCTCTGATAATCCATTCGTTGGTCACCGGTTTTGGGAATGCAAACCGACAAACTTTACGAGTACCACCCTTACCTTTCTCTCCGACCGATTTACTACGCATACAATAAGAATTGTGATGGTGATACTGGTGGGTGGTGACTCGACGATACAGCACGGGTGAAACATTCGGATTCGGTATTCTGGAAGTCACATACGTTTTGATGAAGTCAGCGACTTCTTCGGTCGAACTTTTTCCAAGAACAGGTGCACCCTCTATCCAAATGAGAAAATGAAAATGTGTCATACCTCTTCCCTGATATTCTCTCCTTATGACAAAATGTATAATTTTCCCGATGGGATGGTCGTCTGATAGAAGGAACTTTTTCATTGCCTCGAATTCGTTATTTATAAATATTGCAGCTGATATTGGATCGGCTGCTACGAGTTCACTCAATGATTTTTCCTTTCCAAGTGAGGGGTTCCTCTCTCGTAAAAATTC
The DNA here is from genome assembly GCA_037576405.1 of Campoplex capitator. Lineage (NCBI taxonomy): Eukaryota > Metazoa > Arthropoda > Insecta > Hymenoptera > Ichneumonidae > Campoplex > Campoplex capitator. The sequence continues at coordinate 81,813 of JARBWI010000187.1, forward strand.
GGCTAACCTATCCCATTGCCACTCACTCGGACTTAATGTGAAAAACCATGTTGGAGGTCCATAATGAAAAAGCATACAATTCAAAGTACTACGCGGTTTTTTCCAATACTGTTCGGTATTCGGAAGTTTGGAAAATATTGTAGATAAATTTCCTTCCAGCTCTCCTTTTTTCAATTGATCCAAGTAAGAAGCAGAAGTATATCGCACGCGTCCATCGCTAACGTTAAGTCTATGGTATATACCACTCGACAATTGTCGAATAGTTTGAGCATTTAAAAGGAAGAACAAATATTGTTGATTCAATCGAAATTGATTATTCCGTGACAGGATTCGGAGTTTAGCATATTCGAATGACGAAAGGTGAACGGGCCTTTCTTGATGTTCTCCATTAATACCATCGGGATATTCACACGGAAAACATAACAAATCCAACAATTTGTATCGCTTATCTAATGGTTCAGCGTGAACTTTCAACATCTGATAAAGTTCTGTGGCAGTTTTATTCTCCTTTGGAGCATGCATTCGATGAATAGTATACTGTTCATAATAACAATCAGACGGTGTCATTTGTGTCAACAGAGCCGCTACTCGGTCATTAATTTGCTTGTTTACACCTACTTTTTGAATACTGTCCCCTTGTTCGTTTTGTTTATCTCGCCCATCACAGTTGATATCCGGGTCATCAACATCTTCATCACTATCACATTCTTGAGATATTTGAAATTCAATTTCACGTAAATCCGTGTCCAGCAAATCCGAATATTGCGCTGGTAAATTTATTTCGCTGTATAGGATATTGCGTTCTTTCAGAGTCAAAAGGGATCGAAATACTTTTCGTTTGTTCACAATCGATTCCCAAACTTTCTTACTTTTAGTTGGAACGCCACGTACTAACATGTATAGTTCGTGTTCTGAATTAATTGCCTTGGTCGGATGACAAATCTTTTCCAATGTTCTTTCTAACGGCAAAGGTAAGTGGAAGGCTCGCCCGTGAGCTTTACTTAACATTTTTCGGTGTGGTATATTTTTTTTATGTACAGTACCCATCTTTATTACTGTTTGAAATACTTTTGCCCTCTGTATCAAAATTTTTTCAAATTCATTCAAATCTTTAAGTGGAGCAGGTGTGGGTCGAACGTACAAATTATTAAGAACACATGTGGGAGGTATAACACCAGCGCGGAGCTTGGTTAAACAATATTGACAGATATAATCTGAATCACAATCTCTATGACTAGCAATAAAGAGCTTTAAATCTTCCCAAATCTGTCCCTCTGGAACGACGCGTAAGCTGTTAAGTTTTCTGACATCGGTCGAGCACCAAAGCTTTTGACACGAAAGGCAAGGGAAACGTGGCAAATTCAGTGCTTTTTTCTGAAAAGATTGGAATGCGTCTGCATACTTGTGACGTATGGCATCTTCGTCTAACAGTATTTCATCGGTATGTTGAAAACCTGTTGCATTTTCTTTTGCTTCTTCCGAAAATTTTTGCAAACTTCCAACATCCGTCATATCTAAAGCAATATCAATCTCCATCACTTTTTGGAGCAACGCTGATATGGTATAGAATAATCGCTTCATCAGCCTAACTTGTGGAAAATGTGGTGATAAGAATTCTAAGGACAACAACAATGATTCGCATAAGGAAGGCTGCATATAGCATGCTTGACTATGACCCAACATATTATCAGTGTGTTTCACTGTACATTTGCGGATTTTAGGTAAAACTGTTTTCAATCTACGCACAGAAATATCACGCATGATGGTCAGAAACTTTTCATACTTAATCAAAATAATATCGTTCGGGACTCTGCAATGCTCGGAACAACCCCATGCTCTATACTTACGGCGGGTTTTTTTTGTGACGATTAACGGGAGCACATTTGTTGCTTTAGATTCGATATTCAAAGCAATGGGCTCGGTGAATTTTCGGGGATGTACGTAAGCGGTTTCCTCGTAATAAGGTTCAGACGGTGCTGTATGCTTTCTAATAGAGCCACATAGAGCAACTATTCGACTATTTAGATCAGAGTTTGATACGGCTGCATGAAGCGTTAAACTAATTTCAGCTCTGCGTTTTAGCTTTTGCAGCGCTTGTCTAAGGGAGAAAATTTTTTTACCTCTGAATCGTAGATTCCATTTGATAATACGCTCAGCTTCAAAAAGATAATTCTTAACCGAATGAGAATGTAATTTTTTCATCAATCGATTCGTATACTCTCCTCTAGTTGTCGACATTTTTATGGTATCATTAGTTTCACGGATTCGATGATACTTTCGAGATAATGCTTTGGCCTTATGCAACTTGAGTTTAATATCGATGCTCTTAAGAATCCACTGATGATTTTTCTTATTGGCACAAGACTTGATAGAATTTGAAGTTACAAGTTTAGGACGCTTTGGGGGATTCTCTACCCCCGTATCAAAGGCAATCGATTTCTTTCGCTTTTTGCAGTGATTGATTGGATTACCGTTCTTAATGCTTTGCTGAAGATTATCTAAAAGGAGGAGCCCATGTCCATCACGGTATTCATTAATTTTTCTATCAATAGGAATAACATTTGTTTGATAAAATGTGTGTTGCTGAAGATCAACTATATGAGTAAAACTAGAATTATGAAGCTTTTCTCTGTCTACCGTATCAACAATGAAGGGTATGACTATTGTATTTGCGGCAAGGACTTCAGAACTTTGCTTAACGCTCGTTAAATCGAATAATTTATCACTTCTTATATTAGCAGGATCAATTTTGGATATGATCTTAGGCGTTTGATCACCCAAGACCACGACATTTCTTTCATTAAACGTAACGACTTTGGGAGGCTTGCCACAAGTTAGCTTGCGTCCTTCTTCCAAGTGTGGAACAGCAATAACCCGAGAACTATGTATACGAGGCATTATTTTGTTTCCAGTATCACAAAAACTCGGCACATCAAAGTTTGTCGTTGAATGCAAAGAATCAACTTTGCAAGAAAGACGATTTACCGTCGAATTATTGATTTTTTCTTGATGACAATAATTTTTGTTCTCACGACCATCATCATTGGTTGTACTTGCATTAAAGAGCTTTTTTTGTTTTCGCACAAATGAAATTCTCGATCGTGTTTGTCGTCGTTTTTTCAACCTATCCAATGAACAAATTTTCACATTATCATCGTCTTTAATTATGCGGGGGAAATGACTAATCAACCCGGTGTCGAAAATTTTCAACAAATGTTGACGTATCGCTTTTACGTCGTAATCAATTTTCTCTGGCTTAACACCAAAGAAAAGCGATACTGCAAAAGCTATAGCAAATACACCACAGTCACTTGAATTCGGTTGATTCGTGACACGTGGGAATTTAATCGGACACTTATCGAACGAATATGTTGGAAACAGGTGCTGGAGAAATTTTTTATGATCACCATGTAACGTTTTTTTGTTCAAAGAATCATAAATGGAAATGGAAAAAGTATCATAATAAGCACATACCCAATGCCCTCCTTGATTGTTGGGTCCATCTGAACTGTGTAATATTTGAATATATTTACGTTCAGCGCTTTCTGGTTTTATATAACGGGGCAATTGCACCTTCCATGTTTCTTGCATAACAAATTCGAAATCTGAATGTTGCCCTAACAGCCGACCAAAGGTGTCGATGATATCCCCTGTAAGCCATTCGCCATTAGATATAATATTCCGATCTTCGATCTTGAGCGTGGCCATAATTAACTTCAAAATGAATAACGAAAATTGAGTTGGAATTGGCAAGTTTTCAATATAGCGTACGTAGCAGCTTTCAGTATAGTGCACGTAGCAACTCTCAATATAGCGCACGTAGCAGCTTTCAATATAGCGCACGTAGCAACTTTCAATACAGCGCACGTAGCAGCTTTCAATATAGCGCACGTAGCAGCTTTCAATATAGCGCACGTAGCAACTTTCAATACAGCGCACGTAGCAGCTTTCAATATAGCGCACGTAGCAGCTTTCAGTATAGCGCTTATAGCAGCTTGAAAAAAATCAAGCAAAAGGGAGTAAGGAGTGGTAAAAGGGGGGAAGGGGAAAAAATCTCTCCGTGGGATGTGTCTAGACGCCGGGAAAACCTGCAAAGAGAGGAACCAAAGTTGTCAGAAATTGGTACAACAAGAGGTGGAATACAATGTTCTTGTATTTTTTTTTTGTATTGAACCAACATCGTGACAGGGGGAAGTATATGAGGTATGAGGTACCATGCCAAACCGGACTTTTTCCCTGACCCTCGCCAATTTGGTTAATTTTTTTTTTTTATATGATTAGTATGAGTCTAAAAGACACCCTGATATTTTGGGGTTTTTCTGAACAGCCCTTATTGAAAAAAAAAAGAATTCCGAAAAACGCCCCTTTTTGGAAATCTCAAAGAAAATTCTTAAAATTCCGTGATTATATGCAAAACATTTCAAGCTATCGCCCATAGGGGAAGTTTAATTTTTTTCTGTGTTGTATGAGCTATTAACGTTGAAAAGATTTCGAAAAAATCGAAAACTACTCACTGCAGATCAATAGATAAATGATTTGGTACCCAAAATTGGTTTTTTTCACAATTTTCGCACAATTATGTACCCGTTCTACATATGATCGCGTTATTTTGGGAATTAGTAGCTGCAAGCTGAATAAGGTCCATACATTACCATAAACCTAGCCGTACAGCTTTGAGTTTTGAACTTTTCAATTATTTATGTCTCTGGTTGGTAACGGGGTAGTCCCTGGTAGCACAAGTAAAAGTTTGGTAATCGATAGTTTTTTATAAATGAATGATCGAATGTTTAAACGTAAAGATAGCTGACCCGTGTGTTTTTTTCGTAAAATGGTTTAGATAGGATCCTTTATCGATGCAGGATCGTCAGGTAGCGACGAATCCGTGCATTACAACCTTTGGCAATTAATAACAAATTTGAAAAACGTAAATGTAAACTTTCCACTAATTACCAGATGATCGAGTAAACTTGGCCGGCCCTAGATATTTTTCAATTAATTTCGTTTTGAATAGTCTCATTTCAAAGAAAATCGTCTAGTGGGGCTTGGTAGTTCAATAAGAACATTCGGTATCATTACTTGATCATACAAATTGAAAAACAATAAATATTGGGCGCATGCGAGCAAAACGCTCTGATTGGTTAACGGAATAGTGTAGCACATCAAGCATATAGAGTGTGGATCCCCAGGCAGATCCGACAACGAAAAATCACTGTCAGACAAAAGTAACTAGGAGTGGAGACGTGAATCACATAAACGAAAACGGTCTTCTGCTATTGAGCGCGAACGGATTTTTTTTTTCATTATAATGAAAAAGAAGTTGATAATTATCAACAAGTTTATGATTAAAAACGTTGCAATGATTATCTATAGCCCAGAACAGTGATGAATAACAATAATAATAATGATGTCGAACAAAAAGTATCATGCAAGGAATAGGTGTGAATTTGTTCGGAAGTTTTTAAATTGTTCAACAAAATGTCAAAATTCAAAAATTCAAAAATGGCTCGAAATTTCTGAAAAAAATCACGCGTGTTTTTTGAATGATTCAGAACACGTTTTGCTCTATGAAAATTTTTCGTCAAGTTAATACCTTTCGAGAAAAAAAGTCATAGAATTTTACATCAGACTGTTTTGCAAAAAACACCTTCCTGGAAAAACCAAGAGGGCAATGATAAGGATAATATTGAACGATAAGGGTTTGAAATCATGCAAAGAATACGTGTGAATTTTTTCAGAATTTTTGTGATAGTTCAAAAAAATGTCAAATTTGAAAAATTCAAAAATGGCTCGAAAATTTCTGGAAAAAATCACACATGTTCTTTGGACGATACTAAATACTTTTTGTTCCATGAAAATTTTTCATCAAGTTGATACTTTTTGAGAAAAAACGGCATAGAATTTGACATCAGACTTCTGCAATAACCACCATCTTAGAAAATCCAGGAGGGAAATAGTGTAATGTCGAACAGAAATTGTTTGGAATCATGCAAAGAATACGTATGGATTTTTTCAGAATTTTTGAAATTGTTCAAAAAAATATCAAATTTAAAAAATTCAAAAATGAATCGGAAATTGCTGAAAAAAAACCACACGTGTTATTTGGACGATCCTAAACACTTTTTATTCTAGGAACATTTCTCGTCAAGTTGATACCTTTCGAGAAAAAACGGCATAGAATTTTACATGAGAATGTTTTGCAAAAACCACCATCTTGGAAAAACCAGGAGGGAAATGGTAAGAATAATATTAAACGGTAAGTGTTTGAAATCATGCAAAGGATACGTGTGAATTTTTCAGAATTTTTGTGATTGTTCAAAAAAATGTCAAATTTGAAAAATTCAAAAATAGCTCGAAAATTTCTGAAAAAAATCACACGTGTTCTTTGAACGATACTCAACACTTTTTGGTCTATACAAATTTTTTGTCAAGTTGATACTTCTTGAGAAAAAACGGCATAGAATTTGACATCAGACTTCTGTAAAAACCACCAACTTGGAAAATTCAGGAGGGAAATAGTGAGAATAATGTCGAACAGAAATTGTTTGAAATCATGCCAAGAATACGTGTGGATTTTTTTCAGAATTTTTTAAATTGTTTAAAAAAATGTCACATTTGAAAAATTCAAAAATGAATCGGAAATTGCTGAAAAAAAACCACACGTGTTATTTGGACGATCCTAAACACTTTTTGTTCTGGGAACATTTCTCGTCAAGCTGATACCTTTCGAGAAAAAAAGGCGAAGAATTTTACATGAGACTGTTTTGCAAAAACCACCATCTTGGAAAAACCAGGAGCGAAATGGTAAGAATAATATTGAACGATAAGTGTTTGAAATCATGCAAAGGATTCGTGTGAATTTTTTCAGAATTTTTGTAATCGTTTAAAAAAATGTCAAATTTGAAAAATTCAAAAATAGCTCGAAAATTCCTGAAAAAAATCACACGTGTTCTTTGGACGATACTAGACACTTTTTGTTCCATGAAAATTTTTCGTCAAGTTGGTACTTTTCGAGAAAAAAAATCATAGAATTTTACATCTTACTGTTTGCAAAAACCACCATCTTGGAAGAACTAAGATAGGAACACTGTTCACAACCATATTTTTGGAAAGGTCAGACCTTCAGGACACCATTGCTGGTGATAATATGGTTATTCATGTGCAGCAACAACAAAAATCGAAAACGTTAAAAAATCTTGACTTTTTCCTTTAAAACCTAAAAATAATAAAGAATTTAATTTCATTTAACAAAATAGCCAGCCAGATTTTGAAAGAGCACCCTCAAAAAGTCCTGATAAGATTTTCATTGAAACAGAAAGAGATTTTGAGTTTTTGAATTAAAACTGTGTATATAATATGACAGAAGTGATAATTTTCCAAAAATCTTAATTATTAATTTATTGGAGAAAAAACGTTTCCACACACTTTTTTACATTATATATTGAAATTGGGATCTGTATCCTATGAATCCAATACTTTTATCATATATCTCGGTTATTTGGTTCATATGTATTGTCAGCCGCCGTTATTAAAAACTGAATGAGCACTCAATCCATAGGATAGCAGCGATGAAGCATTCCACTCCATACTTCTCTATCACTAACTCATCAGTAATGGAGTGACTTTCTAGACTTTTTATATTTCAAGCATCAATGATCTCCCATCATTTCAATAAAAAAAAGGAAATAGTTAGCTCGCTCCAATATATGGAAATGAGTTATTTGATTTATATTATTACATTGCATTAATGAAGGGTGAATGAACAAACATTGTGTAGGATCCAAACTGCATGATCATTAACCCATTGGCGACAGAGGGGTCTTAACATTTTTATCCATTTAACCAACAAAAATGTTATATAATAAATATTACAGAACATATCCCGACCTATTTTTCCCTAGGGTATTATTACCTTGCGTTAATGAAGACTGAAAAATAAACATTGTATAGGATGCAGCGAAACCCATCGACGACAGAAGGATTTCAATATTTTATTCATTCGACCGGCAACAATTTTATATAATAAACACCCAATGTATTGGACAGCAGCGATGAAGCATTCCACTCCATACTTCTTCATTTGTAACCCATCGGTGATGAAGTGAGTTTCTATACAACTCTTTCTAATTAAATTGTAATCGACATCGCATCATATAAATATTGTAAAAAAATAGCAAATATTTAGTTCTCTTTCATATGGAAATGATTTATATTATTACCTTATGTTAATACAGACTGAATAAATAAACATTACATAGGATGGCAGCGATAAAGCTTTTTAATCCAAACTATAACATTACATAGGATGGCAGCGATAAAGCTTTTTAATCCAAACTATATAACTCATTGACGACGGAAGAGTTTCAATATTTTATTCATTCAATCGGCAAACGTTTTTATAATAAATATTAATGAAAGTCCTTGGTAGATAATTCAATTATTAGAACCAGATCCGAAAAAAAAATATAACATATGAGGAATTTTATATTATACCTTTGATCGATAAAGGAATTATTTCCATTCAATGTCGAAGCATATTTTGACACCTCTATTCTTTTCCTCCCTTGGTTTCTTAACATAAGATGAAGTCGAATTACCTGCGAATGAGTAATTTTAATAAATTTATTGGTGCAAATTAATTTTGCTCCGGCTTAAACAATGCGTGCAAAGCCCTTTATTGCTGTTTATACTTCAATTATACCAAGACTCTTTTCATTTCTTTTCCATGCTGAATTATGAACCTTGTTGCAGATTAATTAACATGCTTTGTCCTTAATTGTGCTATCATTATGAGAAAAATAGCCATGTCCATGTATTTTTTATTGGACCTCATAAAAAATACAAAGGAAAAAGTCATCGCATGATCTGGGAATAAAATAATCGAACAATAAAAAAAAAAATGATCGAATTGTGATTCTTAGCCTGAGCTTCTTATGCAAATAAACGTCACATAAAAATTACAGTCAAAGATCATTTTTGGATCTCACCGGAAGCTCACTGTTTTACGATAGTGAATATGAATAAATACTACATTTTTTCTCGTACTTTCAGTTCAATACAACGTTTTTGTATATAAAATTTCCTTAACCCATTGAATAATAAAAAAATCAGTCCTGTTTTTTCGTACTAAATTATGATTCCGAACAACGTTAAATGTTTACAAAGGGTACAAATGTGAATAAAAGATACAAAGATGACGATAACACAAAAAATACTCACGAATCATCCATCCAAAAACCGTGCACGATATCAAATGTATACAGTCCTACGATGAATTGAAGATAGAATCACTTTTCACTTCTCACTAGTGGGTACGTATAAATCTGAGAATTCCGAATAGGAAGAAATCAACTACTATTATTATTCACGAAAATAATAAAATCTGAGAATTCCGAATAGGAAGAAATCAACTACTATTATTATTCACGAAAATAATAAGGAGAATGTTAACCTGATTAAGATGAGATGTTATAAAAACAAACAAATTATCCATGGCATAAAACTTATTATATATAATGGGTTCTTCAATCGTAGTTAAGATTTTGTCCGATAGGCTGCCACCAATTGATAGTGTACAACTAGCACCGAGTTGGAGGAAGTGACTCAAGATGGAAGCAGCTAATCAGAAGTTTTTTGAATTAATTGAATGATAAATAAATTTACACATACACTTCAACGTATAACCAGTAAGTTCTGGAAATTCATGAACAATCACAAAGGAAACATTTTTTGTCATTTGTAATACTATATGGTCTCGCTGAAATTACAATTGAGTTTCAGCGCCCTCTGCGGTAGAATTAGGTAGCCGAGCACTTAAACTTTGGCACCCTATTCTGACTTTTCAATTTTTTTCAATGCTAATCCGTTCACAGTGTTTTTGGTTCAATTAAAGTGTTCTTTCTTTTATTATGTTAGAATCAATAATTCCAATTGAAAAATTCATCATAGATGGCCCCAAATTCGAATCCAATCGACGCGGAATCGTTCGACGATAAAGAATATTTCTGTTAGAACGTATGTTCGATCATAGTTTAAGTTAAAATATTAAAAAAGTCGCAATAGGAGCCAAATTTGATTAGCCGTCGTAACCAACCTCAGCGCCCTCAGATGGCTAGTATCGAAATCATGAATGAGGCTACCACGGCTGCTTCTTTTGAATATTTTTAATCGATATCAAAAAGTTCTACAAAGGACCGAAAGATTGAACCAATGGATAAATCATTACTATTTCCTATTTTAATTTACCAACAAGCGAGAAGAAAAGAAATTAGTCTCGTTTCTAGCACCGTGCTATCGCTCAAGAAAGAGTGAAGAAAATCGTTTAGATCAGAGCGGGGTACCTATGCGGGGTGTATAAATGGGAATAAACAATTATTACTATTTTCTATAATTATATGAACGAAACCAAAATAAAATAGTTTTCGTTTGTTGCACTGTGATCTTGCTGAAAAAATAATAAAGAAAATTGATCGCCCTCTGTGGTCAAAGTTGGAATCGTAGCGAACCTTGAGCGCTCTTCTGCGGAGTCATGGACTAGACCCCCACTACTGCTTCATTCAAACTTGATTAATTACAATGAAAGTAGATATCTGGTTGATACTTCGGAAAAAGTATAAAAAGTATCAATTATTCACGAAAATTAAAAACAAATAATACGTATTCCTCGTGTGAATGCTGAAAATGGTACCGAGATATTTTGCCCTAACTATACTGCTGCCCTCTAACGATAGTATAGGTAATGATAATGCGGAACGCCATCTACTGAAAATATATTGGTTGATTGTTAACCATTGGCGTCCAAAACACACTTACAACACGGCAGCCGTCGCGCAAGATAGTAAGTATTTCTTAATTTTAATTATTAGCGAATCTTTTTTGTTCCAATTTATGGTCGCAACCCTTTCACGCAAGTGGTCGACGGCAAATTGTTTTGTTTTTGTTAAATGTTTTTGTTAAATATGTTTGGAAAAGTTTGAGATTTTCGAACAGAAGCCGTGTAATAATTCGGCGTATTGCCTACGTTTTAAAAATTCCAAGCTTTTCGTTCAAAAGAAAATCCTCAAACGTTTCTAACAAAAAAGACCGTGAAATCCTCAAATCTAAAAATAAATGTCTCTGTTTTTTTTAGACGATGCAAGATCCCAACGAGATTGGAGAGCTACAGTTGGCCAGTGGCCATCATCTACCACCACCTGGACCGGCAACACCACCAAGAATGCTGCAAGGGCAGTCATTTGGAGCACCTAGTGAACCTCCGCATGAACCAGAGCGACAACCTCAGGAAAGACCTGCTGCAGAATTACTACCTCGACCGCAAGGCTTCCTTCAACAACCACCAAATCGTAAGTAATAGCAGTGCTCTCCTTTTCATACTGAAACCAAAATATAGCTTACAATATATTTATACTCGTTTTTCATTTATAATAATAAATATTGTTCTTTCTTATTTCAGAACGTGGTACAAGAGCAGGGCGGAGGGTTCGGCAAGCAATGACAATGAATTTTTTGAACAAGCTGCAGAACCTCGCTGCGGATCAACTTGCTCATGAAGCCTTGCGACACAGGCGACGGAATTGGCAACATAGAAACCAAGGTCTCCGAGGCGGTCGTGGTGGCCCGGGGGGTGGAGGTGGTCCAGGCGGTCAAGGTGGCCCCGGTGATCAAGGTGGTTGGGTCCAACAGTAAGACCGCAGAATTAGAAAACTATTTTTGATTGATGTAATGGATAAAATAAACAATCAAAAAATAAAATGAATAACATGAATGAATAATGAATTAACAATTTATTTAATCATATCCTCTATCTATTCTCATAGTGATATAAAATATAAACAAATGTTCCTCAGCGCATATTGTGGTGTGCTACAGAGAAGAAAAAAAGAAAAGTATATTCTTCCCAAAAATGGTGATTGAAAAACGATTTTAAATTCTTTGTGTAAAAATTTTTTCGGTATCTCATGGACGGATAATTTTGTCACGAGTTAGAACTCTGCCTGGATCAGGGAAGTCCCTGAAATCCCTCGGATTATTCGAAGAATACAAATTTTTTGCTCTTTTGCTGAGTAATATGTAGTTATAATTTTGTAAAGAAAATAATGTCAGAGGAAGAAAATATCACAACAATGGTACACTGATCGGTTGCAAAGTACTAATATCAAAATCTTTCTTTCATTCGTTTATTTTTTGCAAGAAATGTGTCCACCAAGCAAGATCTTTTTTATGATATGGTACCTTTATAAAAATTTGTCAATTAAATGATTCCATAAGACTTTCCATTTTTTGTTGGATCTTGCGCAGGTATTAGTACTGACCAATTTCGATTGCAACTTCAAACGCGATAATTTAAAAATTATTATTAATCTTTTTACAATTTGCAAGCGTAAACAGCTCTTCCCTGAAAACGCTATTTCAAGATAGATGAAAGATTTTTTTTCTTTTTTACCTCAATTAAGACTGGACTAGATTGAAGGCAAGCTAAACTGAATGAGTCACTGAATCACTGAAAAACATCAATAAAGTAAGACAAATCACGCTTTCTCTTTTGGTCATTAATATTGTTCGAAATTCATATGAAGAAAAAATAAATTGAATTTCGAGGAATTTGTAATATGAACGAATACCAAGCGATTGCAATACAAGTTGTACAGAACTGGTGTTTGTGATCGGTCATTCTCGGTGATAGTTGCTGTTTGATTTTTCATGACATTAATCTCCGGTGTCATTTCTGCGATTGTTAAAACTTTTGTTTTCTTGCTGATAACTGCGATTGTTGAATATTCCATGATTCGATAGATTTTCTTGGTTTCGCCGAAGTGACAGCATAAAATTCTATCATTGACGATGAGCGTTTTTTTAAACTTGACGCTGATTTTACTTTTCGTTTTCCATGGAACCATGCTAACTGATTTTGTTCAGCGTGTTTGTGCTGTAATAATTTTCATGAAGCACGAAAATTGATGAATAATTCGGTGATGGCAGATTCTCCAAATGAATCATCATGCGAGCCGCTCGAAAAGACTGCAAAAATAAAACAAAAAAGTTTTTACAACTCGACGTCCACATTGCAAGCTTTGGCCTGTTAAAAATCAATAAGTTAATCGAAAAAATATGTTGAAACTTTTATTCCTAACAGATGTCTTAATTTTGCGATTTTTTAACAAAATTCAACGGTTCATAGAAAGTGCGGTAAACGTTGGAAACGTTGATAATAAACTGATGGTATCATTGTTTCGCTTAAGAAAAAAATGATTAATTGTCTGATTACACGCTTAAATAATACGGTAATAAACTTTCGGTGAAAATTGACCATTGTAATGTTTCATAATTGATTAAGAGATTGTCCATTTTTCTCTATTTATCAATTTGAGATTTTCGAATTAGAATGGAAACCTTTTCATCGCCAACTATCTTGAAGAGTTCTACCACAAAAAATCAATATTTTTACGTGAAAATATATTTTCAATGACCAAAACGTGAAACGGCAAAATGTCAAAAATTACTGAATTGAAACCAATAGAAAGTAACCGAAATTTTACCATTTTTTACAATAATAAACTTATTTCGACATACCTTGTGAGGTCAAGACAGTACTTCTTAAGAGCATGGATGAGTCCGTATCTCGCCACGGTGAGTGCGAGAGAGATAGCTGCGAATTTCGGAAGATAAATTATTCGATACGGTTTGATTGATTACAAAATGGCCCTGTCAGCCCATTTTTGCCATCGTTCTGCGTGAGCTGACAGAGCCGTTTTGTCAGCGTTCAAACTGTGCTGAAGAATTTCAATTTCGAAAATTCGAAGTGAGGTTAAGTGACTGCTCCACGCTCTTAATGCTGAATGCACGAATTTGTATTTGGGGTAGAAGAATCGCAACGCCACACGAGCAGAAAAAAAATAAAAAGTAGTTCTGAATATAACGACATATGTTTAAAAAATGTGAAGACGAAAAGTCGCGTCATGAAGAAATTCTCAATACGTTCCGCTTGAAAGTAAATTACTAGTGAATGAAGCAAGAAGAATTAAGAAGAATATTCCAAAATTCGAACGTTTGAAAGATAAAAATCAAAATTCCGACATTGTTATTCCCACCATAGAGATTTGTACTGAAAATTTAATTGTTCGATAATCTTTGAAAGATAATTAAAGAATTAGATACTATGAGATATGACGGTGACTTGCACTGTAGAATATAATAAAAGAAGAAAACAAGAAGGATAGTGAAGCATCAAAAGTTACATGATGAAATGGTACATTGGTCATCCTGTTAGTATCCACATCATCTTGGGCCTCATCAGAAATCTCATCCTCGTTTTCGCCTTCCATGAATCTCTCATCCTGCAAGGCTTGATTGTTCTTCTTTTTGGGCCCAACTTTTATCAAATAAGATGCCGGAGCAGAGAATTTGTTATAAGCTATCGTGAATGCAGCCCTTACCTGTAGATTAACACGATAAAATTACATTCGTAAAAGTTTTGTTTTTGAGAATGTGATTCAGAAAAAATTCAAAACCTCGTTAGAAAATTGAAAAAAATTTTAACTCATTCTTTTTTAATCATATCTCGGAAGACAACCAACTATATAGATCATGAAATAGCTGTCCAAAAAATGTTCTTTCAGAATAAATGTGACTTTAAATTTATTTCTACGGAAAAAAAATAAAATAATGAAATAGAATCAAAACTCCACTTACAATATTTAGAAAACACGCATCATATTCATACATGTATTAATAAATTATCTGTGCTCTTAAATAGTTGTATAAACCTTGCTGTTGATGGTTTACCATGGATCACGTTGCCCTAGCCGTAAAGAAACTTCGACGAGATTCCAGATTCTCTCTGGAAAATACAGAACAAAAAAATTATTATCCAATTTTTTTTTACCATTTAACCGCATATCATCATGATACGACCACCGCACAATGATTATGTGATTAACAACGATTATTGTACGATAATTACCTTAGTAAATGATAACTACACATGACCTTGAGAGCTTCGTTAATGCTCTCATTTCCCCGAAGCGCCAGAGGACGAAGAATAGTTTTTCCGAGTTGTTTCAAATAATCTATAAAATATTGATAGATTCTTTGCTCGTGCCAGTACCAAGTCGAGTGTGGACCGTAGTTTCTTGTAATAGTCTAAAAATGGATTAATGCAAATAGAAGTGGATTAATGCAAATATTTATCGAATTAAATAGCATGAAGTATGTTAATTACATTCATTTTCAAATAATTCGGCGAAATTACATGACAAAAAAGCGTATGCTCTATTCTCAATGAAGCAGCCATTTGTGAAATTAAGTGTACGGATCGAAATGAATTTTTTTCTCATCAATTAGAACGTACCTATAGAATTTTCCGTGTTTCGAGTTTCACCCAAACGAAGACGGGAAATTTGGTTGCGCATTGAGACTACCGGACAAAAGGCAGCCCAGTATCACCGAAGAAAAACACCAACGACCAAGCTCCATTTCCACGTATGACATTTTCCATTAAATCTCCAATCGCCAAACTGTCGGCGCTGTGTACTGTATGTATTCTTATCAGCGTTTCTTCCCTGAAAAAGTTTAAGAAAATCATTCAAAATTCTCCATTGACAGTGAATTGACTGTTCCTCTCATGAAGTATATGGCCGAGCTGAAGTCGCAACTAAAGCACATGATCGTAAATTAATAAAGTTTAACTAGAATGGAAATTGTATTAGATGAAAATTTTGCTTATCTGTTCAAAGTGAATGCTTTATAAACCTCATGCGATGAACAATCCATGTATATATTGTAACGATACGCTTTTACCGACCGATATAAGCCGCTACGCGTCGGTTCGAGCTTCTAAAAAAAATTAGGAGCGGGTATGAAAGAAGCGTGAGAAAGACGGATGTGTATTTTGAAAAATAAATGACAAGAGATTTTATTCTATTTAAATTAAAATTTACAAGAGTTTGTCTGAGTATTTCGCGTTTCGCGTCGCGTCCTGAAATATGGATTCAAAAGATTTTTATTTTTATTTTTATTTTTATCTGTTCGCGATGTTTAATAGTCTCAAACGAGCAAGGAAACTCGTATAAAACAATAAAACAGTGCGGTTACTGTATGAAAAATCAAGGATTTTTCGTCTCGACAAAATTGTAATTTTTATTCGCTTAACAATAAATCATTTTTGTTTATTCCTTCTATGTTTCGCATTTATTATTTCCGCACGCTTTATTTTAATTTTTAGTCGCGTTTATTATTTCCGCACGCTTTAGAATAAGAGAAAAAAAAATGTTTCTAATTTGAAAATAAAAATGTCCTGGAATGTCTCGCTTTTAATGCTTTTTTTTTTATTTTATTTGCTTATTCCACGCAAATCAATAATCCAAAAGTGAATTTGATTCTATATAATAATAATTTGGATAATTTTATAATTTTTATAAGTAAAAATCTTACCGCTGCCTTTTGGATTATTGAGATAAAATTTTGCTTTATTTCCTCTCAATATTTGTTTAATTGAATTTTTATTATTCTTAATCCAAGAGTGAAATTGTTTTACAATTTTGATGATTATTGATTCTATATAAACTTTATTTCTTACCGCAGCCTCTTGGATTAACAATTTCAATGATAAATAAGACTTTGGACTAACTCGGATAATTTTAATCAAACTTGAATTTAATAAAAATATTTAATTTAATCAATAAAATAATTCTTCCCTGTTTCTGGCAAGCATAAAGAAAAAGAGGTAAAAAAAAAATAAGGAAAGCGTGAGTCAGGCTATGGGCTCTAAACGTCGCCGAATGTCGCCGATACCCCTCCGCCACACAGGTAAGGATGCAGACCACAGGCTATGGGATTGAAACGTCACCGAATCGCTCCGATACCCTGAGCATCTACGAGGTTAGGTAAATTTATGACCACGGGCTATGGGATTGAAGCGTCGCCGGATCGCTCCGATACCCCGTGCATCAAAAAATTTCGGAAAAGGAAATATAGGTGTGACCCTGGGCTATGGGATTGAAGCGTCGCCGGATCGCTCCGATACCCCAGGCATCAAAGGAATTAGGAAGAAAGGTTTTATGCTTTGCCAGAACCAGGGAGAGAGAGTCTAGAGCTCTTAGTAGGTCCGAGTCAGTCTGAGAAGTCAGAGGAACTGATCCCGAGAGCGGTCGCGCAGCGACTTTTATACCCCACTTTTCCCTCGCTTTCGATGCGCCGCCTGATTTTAATCTCGAACCGCTTGCTGCGCACGTTCTATTTTCCCATTCGCTCAACACGCTCCCCACTACTCATTCACGCTCTCACATTCGCTCGCCGCTACCCCCACTCTCGCATCCTCGGATGCGCGAAAATTCGTTTTTTATGTTTTTCAGCTTTATTTGTTATAATTTTCATGTCAATAATCTCCAATTATTATTATTTTATCAATTATTGAAGTATTTTTCGCATTAATAAATAATTAAACAATTTTAAAAAAACAATAAAATTATTACGAGTTTTCTTCTCGAATTGGTCATTGCGCATGCGCCGTACTACGCATTTTTATTTATTCAAAGTTATTTAAATTTTCAATAAAATTATAAGTCGCGCTTATTTTGTTTCGATTCTTTGATTTTTTTCCGAAATTTTAAGCCTAATTGCGTTAATGAAAGATATTTTAATCGAAAGAAATAAGAAAAATGAAAAGAATAATTTATTTGATTTTTTCGACGCTTGGCGGCGTCGGTAACGCTCGCGTCGGTAGTCTCGGCTTTTCGTTGCCGATGCCCAAGATGGCCGCCGCCGGGACGAACGCGCGCGTCATTGTTGTTGTCGGGCGATAAATGTCGGCGATCGCGCCGTCGCGTCGTACTCGCTCGCGTTCGGGATAGTTATTCGGTCGAAAGTGAGTGTTTCGTTTCAAATGCCCCCCAGAACAAAAAAATCTAGGAACTTGATCTTTTTTGTTCTCTAAATTTAAATTCAAAATTTAAAAATTCAAAAATTTAAAAATTCAAAAATTGGAGTAGGGATTTATAAAGGATACGATGGCTTGAGGATGATCGTGGTTATGATGCGATGATGATTACTATCGTCCTCTCGAAGCTGAATAATTTTGATGATTTTGCAGCGATTCATGATGTTCTCGTAGATTTTGCTCTTCACGATCGGCATCCATGTTGCCAGCTGCTTCTTCCTCCTCGAGAAGTTCTTCCATTTCTTCTGGTGCTACCCATCTTATGTCGTTGATGAGGCAGTATTCATACTCCCCCTTTCTAGCGTATCCCTCAGAAATGAGTCTCGATGCCATATTTGTATTATTATCGTGACAAAATAATCGGACTTCGTGTCCTTCGATAGTAGGATGCTCCCCGATGATCTGGATGTAGACTTTTCTGTTCTCCAATGCCCGTTGGTAATATTGGCAGCATATTTGCTCCCAGCGTTGACCCAGAAATGGTTTGACGTCAGACAAGAAAGCCTTCGTAGAGAATTTTGGAACCTCGACATACTCGTGAGGAAGACGCTCCAGATCCGATAATGAATGCCTTGATGTTATACCCCGGTCGATAAGTTCGACGGTAGCCTCTCCGTTTTCGATTTTGATTAATTTTACTCGGACCGCGCTATGCCGATTATCGATGGCGTATAGACCGCTGATGCTGTATAGAGTATGTGGACCACCCCGTTTTTTAGCCAGATCCTCCGACAATTGTTCCTCAAAAGCACACAGCTCTTTATATTTAAGAGCGGTTGTATAAGTAAAATTCGTAGGGTTGTTGAATCCCACGACAACGCACTCGTATAGCCCCGTCCACGATGCAGGCCACGGAGAAGGTTGAGGAACCCCTGGTACGACAAGAGTTTTCATGTTGCAGCTATAGGTCTCGTTGATATCGATGTAGTTCCAAAGAACAAGGTTGAGCTCCCGGTGTCACTTTGGATGGCTGGTGAGAGCTCCCGATGTTGCTAGCAGCTTGACTTTGGCCGAAATGATGCTTCGGTGCCCGCTGCTCCGATCTTTATACCCGTCGTTATCCCCACTTTTTCGTTTCCCCCTCTTTCATGTTTTTTATTCGTCCATTTCTCCCCACTTATTGTTTTATATCCCCACTTCTTATTTTTCACCCCTTAGAGTCATTTTTTTATCCCCACTCCATTTTTCGTCTCTTAATCTTTATTTTGCATGTTTCTACTTCATTTTTCTCCCCTCTCTTATTTTCTTCGTTTTCTTTTCATTTATTTATTCATTTTTCAATTTTTGTTTCGATTTTTTCATTTTTCGTCCCCTTAATTAATTATTCACCTTAATTTCCTCGTCTCATCCCCTTTACTCACCCCTTTTTTAATTCTTCATCCATTCGTTCTCACAACCCCCTTAAAACTCCTTAACCCCTTTCACACATTCGTTCATTCTTCCATTCTTCTTTTTCTCAATTTTATCCCTTTTTTCCTCTCTTTTCTTTATTTTTATGTTTTTCAGCACCGGGTGCTTAAATAATACGCAGGTAAGTAATTTTTCTTATCTTATATCTTATTTTTTTCTATTTCTTATAATTTTCTTTCTAATTTTTCAGCTCGAACGTTTCCAGGACATCTCTACAGTGAAGTAAGTATTTTTTCTCCTAATTTTTCTTTTTCTTATTTATTAATTATTTTTTTGTTATTTTCTTTTTCTCATTTTTCTTTTTATTTTTAGGTAAGGATAAAAGTACGCAGGATACATTGTTAAATAAAAATGACATTTATTTTTACAATTGATTTCTTGTCATTAAAAAAATAATAAAGTAAATATAAATCGTAAGAAACACAGTTTCTTTTTCCTTCTTTTTCTTAGATATTAAATATATCAAATATTTTATACGAAAATATAAATAAAATATCTGAGATATCGATCTCTAGCCTCGAAATATTCATATTTTAATTAATTTTTTCGAGTTGTTTCTCAAATTCATTTTTTTTTTTTTTTTTTCGTAAATTTGAGAGACGTCAATTGTCTATATATAAAAAATATATTTTTCTTCGAAAAGAAAAAAAAATTAATAAAAAAAAATAAATATAGTTCAATCAATTAATTCTCCTGACAGAAGTTCCTGGGTTATTTTTTTTCGCATCTGTGGGATTTTTTCCTGATTAAAGTCAATCTCCCGATTTGCAGACTCGTACTTCGCGAAAAGACACGCAAATACACCGCAGTCGTAGCCGTTCAATTGTCTTGGAGTATCCCTTCGAGTGATCAGAGTCCATTCTTTTTTTATTATTGGTTTTGCTCCTTTTTGTTTCGCTTCCGCTGTCAAATAATCCAATAGAGTCTCCATGTATTGCCTGTTTTCTCCCATCAGACTATCGAAGTATGAAATCGTTTTCGTTGTGAGATTTATGGTCCCGAGACACCAATGATTCCCCAGGTGAATTGGAACGATGATCCGGTCATACTCGAAAATGTTTGTTCGTTTCGTCCATCTTTTGATGGCCTCATACCCATTCACGTGTAGGCGAGGAAAGAAAAAAGAATTAAAAGAGTATACCTTCGGATATTTTGATTGTTGAAGGTTTCCTCTTTTTCCAATTAAATCGAAATATTGATTGATTATTTCGTCGTTGAGCCAATTCATACCCGTCAGAGTATCCAAATCTTTTTGTTGTACCGTAGAAACTTGTTTTTCTTTCGTTTTTTCTTTCGTATTCTTCGTTTCCTCTTGATTTTTCTGCTCGCGTTTTATTTTCTTTTTCTGTAATTCCTTTACAGCTCCTTCTTCACTTATTTCTCTTTTCTTGTTTTCTTTTTCTCTCAAAATATTTTGAGGAACGTTTTCGATGTTCCAAGAAAACTCTCCGCTCTTCCAATTGCTCCAATCTTGTTTATCTTCTCCAATTTTACATGTGGAATTCTCTTCGATTTCGTCGTGTATTGGTGATACAGCTGGAGGAGTAGTAAATTCCTGATGCATTTTTTCGAAAAAGTGTGTTCTTGCCAATAACGACAAGACATTCGTCCTCGCAGAAATTTTCGTTTCTTCCATGTCGATTTTGTTTATGATCCACGTCGTTTGAATTCCTTTTTCTTTTTTTTCAACGTCTTTTTGTGTCGATTTATTTTGGTTTTTTTTCTTTGACAGGTGATTGTTTTTCTTCGTCTCGTATTTGACTGTTGGCGATTCTTTAATTCCTTTTTTTTTTAGCGAAATATTATTACTTTGGAGTTGCTCTTCCCATTTTCCTTCCTCTTCACCCGTTTGTTGCGAAAAATTTTTCTTTTCGACGTCTGTTTGTGTTGACGCTTCCATCTTTAGCCTGTATTAAATCCCTATTTGTTTAATTTAATTGTTTTCTATGCTTTTTCTTATTTCATTTTATTGCCTCATATCCTTACCTAATTTTGCTTCCTGAAACACCTGAATCCTGTTATTTATAACTATTTCACGCAAAACTCTCGTCCTTTGTTAATAAAAACACTTGTTGTGTCCAAACGTACGCGCAACGTTTTGTTCTCGAACGTTCTTTTTGTTGTGACGTCACAATGTCATGGCGTCTCCACCCACGCTTACCGGCTCCACTTGCCGGCACCCGTACTTCAGAAGTTCGGCCGTACTGAAGTGCCACCGACTGTTAGCGGATTTTTTCAGAACTATTTTTCGGACTTTCGCGTATTCTCGCCCTATGCATGTTTATCAGCTATTTTTTTATGTTTTTCAGCTAATAATCGGTTCTTGTCGCGTATTCAAGCAATAAATCAATTAATTAAATAATAATAATGGTGCTCTCAAGTAATTTTTCGCGATATTTCGGGAAATATCAACATTTTTACTATCGCAAATATTTTTATCGGATTTCCGTGTACTTGCGTAATAACAATTTCGTGTTTTTCAATCGAAATTGTTAATAATTTTTTAATTATTAATAATTTCATTATAGGAGACGTGTTTTTCGTATTTTTCGGCCCTCAAATAATAATTTGGTCATTAAATCGTAAATTTCGGCTAGGCTGTGGCGCCACCTGCTCTTGACGGATTTTTCTCGAACTAGTTTTTTCGACACCCTCGTGAACTTGGCCACCTTTCCATATTTCACTCTTTTTTTTTTTTTATGTTTTTTAGCTTTTTCTTCGCCTCTAACGCTTTTTCTCTTAATAAATTATTGAAAATAACAATAATAATTGTTTTTATTGGCTATTCTCTCTATTTTTTCATAAACTATTGATAATTTTATTGTCGGAAACGCGTTTTTCGAATTCAAAAATGTAATTCGTAATCAAATTTAGTATAATGAAGTAGTTTTTTGTTTGTTTTTCGATTTTATATCTTTTTTTTGTGTTTTTTCTTCATTTTTATGTGTTTTATTAGGTCCCGTAGCGTTAGTACGGATATCGTCGGTAAGTATAGGTAAGTATGATTTTTATGGTATAAAATAATAAAATAATAAATAAATTTCAAATCTTTTTATTATAATCGTTTGTTGTGTAGTCGTTAGTGAAAGTTATAATAAAAATAAAATAATAACTTCGTATTTTTATTAGTTATTCAACTTTTTTTTCTTAAATTTTGTATTTTTTTAAATTTGCGGCATGATACATGCCTCTCTCGACTTCTGTATCAGGATTCTCTAAAATATAAGTTGCGGCGGCTATTTGTTTTTTTATTCGATACGGCCCCTCATAAATAGAGAAAAATTTAGCCATTTTTTTATTAATTGGGTCGCTTACGTTGCACGCTTTGGCTAGCACTAAGTCTCCTTCTTGAAACTGAATTAATTTGTGTTTTAGATTGAATTTTTGCGCTCTTTCCCGACCTTTTCTTTCTATCCTATTCCTAGCAAGCATTAATTTTGCTTCTATCCCTTCTTCCTCATTTAAATCCTCTTCTTTTTTGATTTTTAACCAATTTTTCCATATCCTATCAGGCTTTATATTCTTTTGAATCTCGATTGGCGTCATTTCAGTCGTCTCGTGGTGTGTTTCGTTCATACAATCTGCTATTACTTTTACCCATTGCAACCAATCAGTGTGTTTATCCGTCAAAAATGTCCTAAAAAATCTCCCTATCTCTCTATTGACCCGCTCAACTATATTTCCCTGCGGATGTCTTATAGACGAGAAAACTCCCTGTATACCTTCACTCTCTAGTTTACTGAGCCATAATCGCGATGTAAATTGCGTACCATGGTCAAATTGTAATTTTTTCGGTTTCCCGTGTTCTGGAATGTAATGGTTGAAAATTTTATTGATTGTAGACTGCGCGGTAGCCACTCTAAGCGGGTATAGAACTACAAATTTCGAAAATGCGTCTATAGTTACGAGAATATGTTTCATTCCTCCGTTAGTAACAGGTAATGGACCAAAAAAATCTATTGAAACTAAATCGCCCGGTCCCTCGGGAACTATGTTTTGTTGAGCCGCGTATGAATGTTGGTTTGGGACTTTATTCCTTTGACAGGAGTCGCAGGAAGCTAAAATTCGTCTAACAGCGTGATATAATCTCGGGTAAGTAAAATCTTCTCTAATCACTTTCCATACTTTTTTAGCCCCCACGTGACCATACATTTTATGTGTTTCAGATACTAGGATTTCAAGAATCTCTAGAGGCATGACTACTTTCCAACAATCGGGACTTACTGCTTTTAATAAAATATTATTTTTGATTTGAAATCTGTTGTCTTGTTCGTTTTGTATCCTTTCCCTTATTTCTCTTATCCTGTTATCTCTCATTTGCCAAATTCCTATTTGTCTCATCCTCTGTTCTAATCCCATCGATGGCTTAAATGCGAGCATCGTTCCTATCACTATTTCCTTTCCTTGTCTACCTCCCGTATCTGGTGGATTTAATCTACTTAAAACATCGGCCACTACGTTTCTCGCTCCCGGACAAAATTCAAATTCTATATTATAATCCTGGATAGCCAAAATCCATCTCGTCAAACGCTCGTTTAATAATTGGCAATTCTTCAAAAATGTTATAGCCTTATGATCGATCCACACCTCGATTTTTGCACCCAACAAATATGTCCTGAATTTTTTTAACGTCCAAACTACAGCGAGCAACTCTTTTTCTGTCGTTGTATAGGCTAACTCGGGTCCCTTAAGCGTCCTACTCGCGAACATTATTACTCCTAAATTGCCATTTTCATCTTTTTGAGCCAAAGTGCCCCCCAAAGCATAGCTACTTGCATCGGTTTGTAAAATATATCCTTTCAAAGGATCAGGATGTTTTAAAAGAACGTCTTCGACAAATAAATCTTTAATCTTTTGAAAAGCTTCTTTTTCCTCTGTATCCCAACGCCATTTCGTTTCTTTTCTCAATAATTTTAATAGCGGGATTGTTTCCTCCGCATGTTTTTTCGTAAATTTTGTGTAATAATTAATCAACCCCAGAAAACCTCTCAATTGTTTTAAATTTCTTGGCGCGGGAAAATCGTGAATAGCTTGTATTTTTTCTGGTTGTGGCTTTATTCCCTTTGTTGTTAAAATGTGACCCAAAAATTCTACTTCTTTTCTGAAAAATTTAGCTTTCTTTAATTTAATAGTCATACCATGTTGCTGCAAACGTTCTAGGAGTTCGTCCAAATGTCTCATATGTTCCTCGAAATTTGAGGATATGCACAATAAATCATCGACAAAATTTATGACGTGATCTCCCAGACCGTGTAAAATTATATCGAGCGCTCTTAATAAGGCAGCTGTACTAGTTTTTAAACCGAAAGGTGTTACAGTAAATTCATATACTTTTCCCCTGTATCGAAACGCGGTGTATTTCATAGAGTTGGGATGAAGCGGAATCTGCCAAAAACTATTTGTGAGATCCAATGTTGTCATGACTTTAGCCGAATGGCATTTTTGAAAAATTTCCTCCATGTTAGGAACAGATTCGTGGTCATTTGCCATTACTTGATTTAATTTCCTCGCGTCTAAACATAGTCTAACGGTTCCATCTTTCTTTATAACTGGTATTATCGGATTTATCCACGGACTATTTGATCTCTGAATTATACCATATTCTAACAATTTCTCAATTTCTTTATCGACTTTTTCGCGATGCATTAAAGGTACCTCATAAGCGTGTGCAACGATCGGTGTATCTGTTGTAATATCTAATTGATGTTCATAAACGGAGATTCTACCCGTATTTTTGCGAAAAACGTCCTTCCTATTCCAAATAACCTGTCGATGAATTTCTTTTTCTTTTTCTGAGAGTTCTGTCTGATCAACAATTTCGTCTATTTCTTCTAATGTTATCTCTTCAATGTTTTTCTCTTCAAAAATCAAATTTTGGACTGGCTCAAAAATTTCTATTTTTTTTTCTTTTTCATAACCTGTAACTCGCTCTGGCTTAAAAATCTCTTCTCTTTTCTGCACTGTCTCTTCAAAATTTTCTTCTTTAAATTCTTTTTCTTTACTCAAAATTACTTCATTAAATTCTTCCTCAATATCTCCTTCTTCTTCTTCTTCTTCTGTTTCTTCTGTTTCAATAAAAATCTCCTTCTCAACTTCTATTTCTTCTTTATTAATAACTCCTACTATTTTCTCTTTCTCACAAGCCCCTATCGTGGGCACTACATCAACAATATCGTTATATTTAACTCGAAGAGACATTTCCTCTAAATCAATCAAACTTTTTAATGGTTGCAAGGAATCGACTCCAAACAACACGTCCCTAATTAAGCCAGGCACTATCAGAAATTTAATGAATGTTTTTATTTTTCCAATCTCTGTACTCGCCATAATTTGATTTTTAACTTTCGTCATTTTTCCTTTTATCGCTCCTTTCACCGTCACTCCCGTAACAGGCAAAAGTGGACAATTCTCCAAAATCTTTTTATTTTCTATATAAAATTCCTCTGAAATTGTTGTGACTCTCGAGCCTAAATCTATTAAAACCGTTACAGGTATTCCTTCTATTTTCGCATAAATCTCTGGACACTCTATAATTGGCACCGCCTCACCGTTAATTTCTTCCCCTAACAAAAATTCTCTAGTGTCCGTAAAAATCGTATTAATCGGTATCTTTATTCCGTTGTCATTTTCTTCGCTCTTGAGGTTTTCCATTGGATCTTTGCACGTTTCTTGAATTTTCGCCGTATTTTTGAGTTCCTCCGATAAACCGTCAAACGTTTTTATTTTCTCCTCCGTTGTACCTCGCGCTTTTATTTCCTTTTGTTCTACTAATTCGTTGTGCACGGGTACAACGTCTAAGCGTTTCCCGGAGCCGTTGTCGATGGTTGAGGTTGTTGTTGAATTTGAATCGCTTGAATATTTCTTTCTGCATTGTTCGGTGGTTGATATCCTCCGTTGTTTCGATTTGGTTGATATCCACGGTTCTGGTTTTGTTGATATCCACCGTTGTTTCTATTTTGTTGATAATTCTGGTTGAAACGCTGATTATCGTTGTTCCACTGAGGATTTCGGTTTTGAGGATTGAAATTATTCGGCCGCTGATTGTAATTTTGTTGATAATTGCGATTTTGCTGGTTATTCCAGTTATTATTGTTGTTATTGTAGTATCCGCCATTATTTCTTGGATTAAAGTTTGCATTTTCTCTGTTGTAATTATTTTGATAGCCTCTTTGATTGTTCCAGTTGTTTTGTTGTTGAGGCATTCGGAATGGGCGTTGCTCGTTTTCTCTTTTATTCTGATTTTGAATTTGAGGTTCTCTGTCCTTCTTACTCTCCGTGTTGACAGGTCCCGTTTGGTCGATCTTTTCCAAAAATTCCTCCAATTGTTCGAATTTTTCGAATCCTCTGCTAATGATCGTGGCTTTTATTTCTTCAGTGTAATGTCTTGATAGAGAGGCAATGATGTCTTTGTCACTCGGTGCTGGTATCAAATCGCGTGCTGCTCCGAACAATTTGATGGCGTATTCGGCTTTCGATATTTTGCCGCCTTCTTTCGCATAGTTGCCGATTTCTAAATCCGTTCGGACTTTCCGTTGCACGTCGTGGTTCCAGAATTTATTAATAAATTTCTTTTCGATCTCCTCGAATCCTTTAACTTGATCCTGAATGAGAGCCCACCAATCTTTCGCCGATTTCTCCAGACATTGCCCGAGCAGATATTTCATTTCGTTGAGCTTGGGGTTCGTTACCTCGCAATACTTCCAGAACTCTCGTAAAAATTTCATTGGCCTCGTGTTTCCCGTCGCATCGAACGTAGGCGGTTTTATTTTAATTTTATTTGTTTGTTCGTAATGCCGCTCTTTTGTTGTGTTGTAATTTTTCCTCTTCCTTACCTTAGGTTCTTCATCGTCAGATTCCTCTTCTGATTCTTCGATTGTTTCTAATTTTTGTTGTTGTTGCGGAATTGTACGCGTGCTTTCTTTATCCGGACTATGAAATTTTTGCTGAGATTCTATAGCATCCATCCTTTTTCGAAGAGTGTCAAAGTCTAACTGCATTTGCGCCACATTTACATCTGTTACCGCTTGTCTCTCGGCGTTTTCTTGAATTATTCGTGTCATACCAGTCACGTGACGTTTAATCGGATCATAAATCGCGTGTACATCTTTAGCGATTTTAGCCTGTGTTACTTTTAAGCTATTACCGAATTCTTCTCTTAAATTCTCGATTTGACCCTCCATTCTTTGCATTAATTCGAACAAATTGGTTAGAATATCGTCCCTATTCTCATTTGAAGAAGGCCTATTTGTATCTGATTTTGGTGTTTCAAAGCTTTCTTCTCTGTTGTCTTTCTGATTTGTTTTATTTTCAGCTTCTGGCCCAAAATTACCCCTTGATTCGTTAAAAGCATTTCCTGCGCCTTGAGGAGGGACTGTTATCTCTACATTTTCCCCTGATTGATTCTCGGGATTATCAACATTTTGAAAACCAGAATCGCTTGTCATTTCTTTATTATCCGTCATTTTAATAAATCTAATAATTTTCATTCAATTTTAAACAATAAAGAAAGATTCTCACGTCCTTTTGCAATACCCGCCCCACGTTGGGCGCCAGTTGTAACGATACGCTTTTACCGACCGATATAAGCCGCTACGCGTCGGTTCGAGCTTCTAAAAAAAATTAGGAGCGGGTATGAAAGAAGCGTGAGAAAGACGGATGTGTATTTTGAAAAATAAATGACAAGAGATTTTATTCTATTTAAATTAAAATTTACAAGAGTTTGTCTGAGTATTTCGCGTTTCGCGTCGCGTCCTGAAATATGGATTCAAAAGATTTTTATTTTTATTTTTATTTTTATCTGTTCGCGATGTTTAATAGTCTCAAACGAGCAAGGAAACTCGTATAAAACAATAAAACAGTGCGGTTACTGTATGAAAAATCAAGGATTTTTCGTCTCGACAAAATTGTAATTTTTATTCGCTTAACAATAAATCATTTTTGTTTATTCCTTCTATGTTTCGCATTTATTATTTCCGCACGCTTTATTTTAATTTTTAGTCGCGTTTATTATTTCCGCACGCTTTAGAATAAGAGAAAAAAAAATGTTTCTAATTTGAAAATAAAAATGTCCTGGAATGTCTCGCTTTTAATGCTTTTTTTTTTATTTTATTTGCTTATTCCACGCAAATCAATAATCCAAAAGTGAATTTGATTCTATATAATAATAATTTGGATAATTTTATAATTTTTATAAGTAAAAATCTTACCGCTGCCTTTTGGATTATTGAGATAAAATTTTGCTTTATTTCCTCTCAATATTTGTTTAATTGAATTTTTATTATTCTTAATCCAAGAGTGAAATTGTTTTACAATTTTGATGATTATTGATTCTATATAAACTTTATTTCTTACCGCAGCCTCTTGGATTAACAATTTCAATGATAAATAAGACTTTGGACTAACTCGGATAATTTTAATCAAACTTGAATTTAATAAAAATATTTAATTTAATCAATAAAATAATTCTTCCCTGTTTCTGGCAAGCATAAAGAAAAAGAGGTAAAAAAAAAATAAGGAAAGCGTGAGTCAGGCTATGGGCTCTAAACGTCGCCGAATGTCGCCGATACCCCTCCGCCACACAGGTAAGGATGCAGACCACAGGCTATGGGATTGAAACGTCACCGAATCGCTCCGATACCCTGAGCATCTACGAGGTTAGGTAAATTTATGACCACGGGCTATGGGATTGAAGCGTCGCCGGATCGCTCCGATACCCCGTGCATCAAAAAATTTCGGAAAAGGAAATATAGGTGTGACCCTGGGCTATGGGATTGAAGCGTCGCCGGATCGCTCCGATACCCCAGGCATCAAAGGAATTAGGAAGAAAGGTTTTATGCTTTGCCAGAACCAGGGAGAGAGAGTCTAGAGCTCTTAGTAGGTCCGAGTCAGTCTGAGAAGTCAGAGGAACTGATCCCGAGAGCGGTCGCGCAGCGACTTTTATACCCCACTTTTCCCTCGCTTTCGATGCGCCGCCTGATTTTAATCTCGAACCGCTTGCTGCGCACGTTCTATTTTCCCATTCGCTCAACACGCTCCCCACTACTCATTCACGCTCTCACATTCGCTCGCCGCTACCCCCACTCTCGCATCCTCGGATGCGCGAAAATTCGTTTTTTATGTTTTTCAGCTTTATTTGTTATAATTTTCATGTCAATAATCTCCAATTATTATTATTTTATCAATTATTGAAGTATTTTTCGCATTAATAAATAATTAAACAATTTTAAAAAAACAATAAAATTATTACGAGTTTTCTTCTCGAATTGGTCATTGCGCATGCGCCGTACTACGCATTTTTATTTATTCAAAGTTATTTAAATTTTCAATAAAATTATAAGTCGCGCTTATTTTGTTTCGATTCTTTGATTTTTTTCCGAAATTTTAAGCCTAATTGCGTTAATGAAAGATATTTTAATCGAAAGAAATAAGAAAAATGAAAAGAATAATTTATTTGATTTTTTCGACGCTTGGCGGCGTCGGTAACGCTCGCGTCGGTAGTCTCGGCTTTTCGTTGCCGATGCCCAAGATGGCCGCCGCCGGGACGAACGCGCGCGTCATTGTTGTTGTCGGGCGATAAATGTCGGCGATCGCGCCGTCGCGTCGTACTCGCTCGCGTTCGGGATAGTTATTCGGTCGAAAGTGAGTGTTTCGTTTCAATATGTAATATGTATATATATTTTTAATATCTACCATCAATTTTCTCAATCGTTTTGTGATAAATCAATGATTTTTTGGTTTGTTTTTTCGACGATGTTATATATCACATCGTGTGTAACAATCTCGCTAAAAAATAATTGTGTGTAAACTATTTTTTTTCAGACTTGTGATCTCCAAAAATTTTGCTACACACTTTTCTGCAACCGAATTAGATTTACGATAAAAAGAGAAGTTATACTCTGTTTTCCTATATCAAAGAGTAATGTGCAACTTTTTTTTCTCGAAATGTCAAGCGTTTCTAATATAAATGTAGATCTACTTTTCAACTCAAAAAACCATTAAAAACGAATTCCTTACTTCTGCACTTTTGGTGTTACGGAGAGATAATTCTCCTGAAAGGAAGGGACAGCGATGTTGTCATCGTGGAAGCACATATCATTTTTATCGTGTATCCTCATGCTTTTATGCTTATCAGAGTTGAAGATTGCGTATTACGTCTCAAGGTCCAAGTCGCAATTTCTTTTTGGCTTTCTCAGTTTTTGATTCTCCTTTTTCCTTTTTTTCCTTGAGATTTAAAAAAGCTCATAGCATTGCCAATTGATTCATCACTTGTCGAACATCCTGATTTGTTGATTATATTAGTTGGTTGATTTCTTCGTTGTAACATTGAAGTTTTCCTTGCGACTCAAGGATTCCACAGCTCCCTAAACAAAGAATGAAAATCAGTATTTGTACATGAAACGAAAATTGATATTATTCACTCTTATCTACTCGACAGGAAGCATTTCGCAGTGCAGATTGAAAGTATAATTAAAGGGTTCCCCCATTTATTGATAACATCGATCGTTGCATATAGATAGTAGAAATTATGGGAACATCAGAACTTTTTATCAAAGCTATTAATTCTTGAAGACCATCACAATCCTTATTCCCAGCTATACCGTCCACTTTGTTCATCGATACTATACTATAAAAAAATACTTGCTCTCTTTCAAATTTTCAGGTTTTTAAAATTTATTCTATAGTATCCAGTTTTATTGGAGTCGTATTGTTGAGATTATTTTGATGAAAGTCATATTTAAATCAATGAAACGATAATAAAAATAATGTTTCAAATTACGGTTCATTAAATACCTCAAAAATAATTGTATCTGATGAGGTGATGGAATTATAGCTGAAGTACCATTGATCTCTTCGCTCTTCATCCAAATATCACTGAAGTAACTGGAGAGGATCCCTTGATGACAGTATCATGAAATTAAAAATTAAAGAAATTGAAAGAGGAATAAGTAGAAGGGAACGTCATCTAGAACTGCGAGCTTAAAAATAAAGAAAGGACACTTTGCAACCATATATAATCAGGCTCAAAATTAGGTTATGCTTCGGTTTAATTTTTGAAGAACAATAAGAAAGAATTTGTAGCAGAGTAATCTGTCACAAAAGGATTGGAATGATAAAAAAGGAATACATTAAGAGAGGAGTTCAAAGTGTATTTATGTAAGGAAGATACTGCAAAACGTCACAATACTCATGCTCCGAAATAAATTATCCAACACACTTATGGAAAACGTTGCACAACACTAACACTGACAACAGACACTCGCGAACCGAACTGTCATTGCGACAAATGACGGAAAATTGTAAAATTTTATAAATTTGATTTAAAAACAACCACAACAGAACTTCACCGTACAAACAGGCGCAGCCATGGTCATACCTGACTTTTTGACAACTCCGTGAACTTAGTTGGAGAACTTGAACTTTCGAAATTTTTGAAAACTTGTATCTCTCGGGCTACTCGGACATAGCCTCCTCTATTTTGACCTTAAAATTTGTTAAACCGTTTGTTTGATCATAGTTTGCGAGATAAATCACCCACAAAAGTTAGCTGCGAAAAATATGTTTCCCGTTAAAATTTTGTCAGTGATCTGTTCATAGTCGTTTGGTGGAGATTTTGAAACAATCAAAACGTTTGTTTGAGTTACGTTCCCGTTTTCCCGGTTTCGCAAAACGGGAATGGAAGATTCGTGTCATGGTCGTGAATATGTACAACTTTGATGTTGTTCAAATAGCTTACCGTATCACCGTACAAACACAGGTGCAGCTCTCCATACCTCACTTCGACATCTCCATAAACTGAGTCGAATAACTTGAACTTTAAACATTTTTGAATACGTATACCTTTTGGTACTCTTTCGTATCTTTTGGTACTCTTTCCGTAATTTTCAGTACCGTAATAAAAATTTTTGGTATCTAAAAGTTATTTAATAAATAATTAAACAGAAAAAAATTTGGTGCAATTTTCTATTTTTTCATGCAATTGATTAGACCAGCAGACGACAGGCTGTCAATGTACTTGTCCCGAGACACTACCGAGTCTCTTGATCAAGTGCTAATTAAAATGAGTTGAAATATCTATTTCCTAATAGTCGGCAACATCTGGTCAGTCAAAATAGTTATTACATAACCGATGATCTTTACAACTTATTCAAATTCCATATGAGCAACATTTAATTCCTTGAAAGTAAAAAAGCAACGTTGTAAAACTGAAGCGAAAAAAAGGTAGAGTGAACGAAAAATCAATAAACAATATTAAAAGAGAAAATACGTGACGGAGTGAAAACGGGGAATTCCTGCCGCGTCTCAACATTTACTGACCATTTGTTACCGACCGATGGTAAAACTACCTGATGTAGACTATCATTTGCACTACAACCGAACTTCAGGTATTCGAGAAGTCACCAACCATGACAGCCACCTCTGTGAACTTGGCCGACTGATTTTGGATTTTCGACTTTCTTTTAACGTAAATCGTTTGTCGGGCTCTTGTCGGTGATTGTCTGATTAAAATCGACGATTGTCGGAAATTAGTTAATTGGGAAAATCAAAAACAAAAATCTGTGTGAAGTTGGCTGATTTTTTTTCAATTTTGAGATATAATAGATTTTCAAAACCCTAATCGACGCGCAATCGTTTGTCGGTTACAAATTTGATAGATAAAAGGTTTGTCGGATGCCCGTTCATTAGAAAAATATTAAAAAATTATTTCGTGTGATATCAGCCGATTTTTTCCAAACCGTTACATATTGTCCAGAGCCTAATCGGGCGAAGCCCGCATAGCAGGCACAGCTAGTATTGAATAAAATTGTTTCATATTACATTCGATAATGGATCGGGAAAGTGCATCGTATATTCTTTTTTCATATAAGTAGGAATAATTGATTTTAAAGAAGAAAAGGCATGATTTTAAAGTTGACGTTTAATATTAATTGAATTTGTAAGAATACTCGATGAAAAAAATATTCAATGCCGAGGACAAATATTATATGAAAATTTAAAAACTTTTCTAATTCATTTTTTTCATTATGAAAAAAAAATATGATTGTCAAATTATCGCTTCAGGAAGTCGATTTCGGATTTTGCCTACTTGTATAAATTTTGACCGTACTGTTCTTTTTAACCCTTTCAGTCATGGTGGGACCGCTACGGTCCCACCTCGTAAAAAATCACTTCAGAGCTTTAATATTGAACCAAAGCCTCTGAAAATACGTATATAGGGGTTTTTTGAGTCGCTGATCACGAATATAAGGTCAGATTTCGAAAATTCAAAATGGCGGATCCGCTACAATCGATCTAATTGGGCAGTTTGACAACAAAAATTTTAATCGCATAATCCTACTTTATCACGAATATTCCTTCAAATGTACATTATAAATAACTATTTCAGTTAATTTGAGATGAAATTTGAGATAATTAAAATCCATGGTTCCTTATCATTGATATGCACTTCATATATATATATATATATGAAGTGCATATCAATGATATTATATATGTACATATATGTGCGTGCGTGCTTTTCATCTATACCTCTTTATCTACCTACACTTTGCACTGATCGATGTGTATAGCGATATTACTCCTTTAGTCGACGGGGTCACTTTGGGCATTCTTAACTCCAAAAAGCAAACGGCATTCTAAAGTCCATGTGCACCTGCCTTTTGTTATATATATAATAATCTGAAGCTAATTTTTCTCATATTCTTATGGGGAAATCATTCTTCGTAGAAAAAAATATTCTTTGTCTATCAAAATCCTTACGCATATAAGTATTCGAATGTTTATGTGAGACAAACCTAGATCAAAAAAATAGTCGCGTATGTAAAAAAAAAATGGTCTGACCAAATTTCAAGTGATGAGTCATATGATGACAGTTATGGATCAGACGAGAACTCAGATTCAAATGAATCGATTCTGAGCAATACCCTCAATTCCAGTATTGAATCTGAATGTGACAAAGTTTGCATTCAGGCAAAAATATTGAGCAGAAAGATATATAAAACTTGACGTCCGCCATATTGGATCCGCCATTTTGAATTTTGAAAATCTAATGCCAGATTCGTAATCAGCGACCCCAAAAACACCTGTGTACACAGTTTTAGAAGAATTAATAAGTATTTGGAATTTCACGTCCGCCATATTGGATCCGCCATTTTAAATTTTGAAAATCTAATGCCAGATTCGTAATCAGCGACCCCGAAAACCCCTGAGTACACAGTTTTAGAAGAATTAATAAGTATTTGGAATTTCACGTCCGCCATATTGGATCCGCCATTTTGAATTTTGAAAATCTAATGCCAGATTCGTAATCAGCGACCCCGAAAACCCCTGAGTACACAGTTTCAGAAGAATTAATAAGTATTTGGAATTTCACGTCCGCCATATTGGATCCGCCATTTTGAATTTTGAAAATCCAATGCCAGATTCGTGATCAGCGACCCCGAAAATCCCTGAGTACACAGTTTCAGAAGAATGAATAAGTATTTGGAATTTCACGTCCGCCATATTGGATCCGCCATTTTGAATTTTGAAAACCTAATGCTGGATTCGTAATCAGCCACCCCGAAAACCCCCGAGTACCAATTTTCATCGAAATCGGTGCAGATAAAAAATGTATGACTGAAAGGGTTAATTCAAACTTCGGAAAGTATAAATTATCGCTGTGGTTATTCGGAACCTTTTTTCGTACGTTTAAGCGTGCGTCGTACGTTTCAACGTGCATCGTATGTATGAGCGTGCGTCGTAATTGTCCAATAAATACAATTATGCATACTTAGGCCAGGAAATGAAGGATTTGATTTTTACAAAAATACTAACAGGTAACTGCGAGTGCCATCACACGCGGAAAGGTCGCCTGATGTTAACTGCATAGTTTTGGACACGAGCTTCCGAGTATCTTATTTGTTATTAACAAATTAGTGAAAAAAACCCACTTTTTTTAGTTTTTTGCTTATAAAACAAAAACCAATGGAGCTATGGAAAAGCAACCGCAAGATGAAATGTAGAGAATAAAAATGCGAAAAGAATGTGCCCTAAAACGACCCGATCGGTTAATAATTAACGGAAAAAATTGAAAAAAAAAAAACATTAAAAAATACGTTTTGTCAAAATTTTGTATCGTCGCCATTTTCGAAGTTGGATCTTTTTTTTGCACGATTGTAGGTATTGATAGATACTTCCTCTGTGAAAAATCCAGGTGCTGTCGAATAAATAGTTTTTTAGTTATGGTACTCCAGAAGTCAAAAGGGCCATTTTTTTCAGCAAGGCTGGATGCTCTGGAAATCGTCTGTTTTCAATTTACCAAACCGATTTTTAAAGTAGAAGTGTTCAGCTACGAATCGTCAATCTTCGTTCTTCGTTCAAATGTCGAAAAATAGATGAAAATTAGGCGCAAACACGAGCAAAAACGGCCGAGCGCGTGGAAGTGGTCGAGTGGTGGGGGTAGAACAGCAGCCGCGGAGAAGGCGCTCCTTATTACTATATATGCGCTGATCTACCCCCACCACTCGACCACATTTGCGTGCTTGGCCGTTTTTGCTCATGTTTGCGGCTAATTTTCACCTGTTTTTTAACATTTGGACGAAAAACGAAGATTGACGTTTTGTAGCTGATCACTTTTACTTTAAAAATCGGCTTGATAAATTGAAATCGGACGACTTCCAGAGCATCCAGCCTTGCTGAAAAAAGATGACCCTCTTGACTTCTGAGTGCTATAACTAAAAAACTATTTATCCGACAGCACTTGGATTTTTCACAGAGGAAGTATCTATCAATACCTACAATCGTGCAAAAAAGAAAAGATCCAAGTTCAAAAATGGCGACGATAATAATGTTTGAAAAAACGTCTTTATTTGAGGTTTTTTTCCAATTTTTTCCGTTAATTATTAACCGACCGGGTCGTTTTAGGGCTCATTCTTTTCGCATTTTTATTTTCTACATTTCGTCTCTCGGTTGCTTTTCTATAGCTTTATTGGTTTTCGTTTTATAAGCAAAAAACTAAAAAAAAGTGCGTTTTTTCACTAATTTGTTATTAACAAATAAGATACTCGGAATCTCGTGTCCAAAACTATGCAGTTAACATCAGGGGTCCTTTTCGCGTGTGATGGCACTCGCGGTTACATGTTAGTATTTTTGTCAAAATCTGATGATTTTGTAGCTTCGTTTCCTGGCCTAAATTTGCAGTTAGTCGATAATACAGATAACTAAAGTACATGTTACTCCGAAGTATGCATTATTGTATTTATTGGACTATTACGACGCACGCTTGAACGTACGACACACTTTTAAACGTACGACGCATGCATAAACGTACGAAAAAGGGGTGCGAATAGCTACAGCGATAAATTATCGGTCAATTTGGAAAAAATCGGCTGACACTACACGAAATGATTTTTTCATATTTTTCTAATGACCAGGAATCCGACAAACCTTTTATCTATCAAATTCGTAACCGACAAACGATTGCGCATCGATTAGGGTTTCAAAAATCTAATAAATCTCAAAATTGAAAAAAATCGGCTAACTTCACACAGATTTTTGTTTTTGATTTTCCCAATTAACTAATTTCCGACAATCGTCGATTTTGATC
Organism: Campoplex capitator; assembly: GCA_037576405.1. NCBI lineage: Eukaryota > Metazoa > Arthropoda > Insecta > Hymenoptera > Ichneumonidae > Campoplex > Campoplex capitator. The sequence goes on from JARBWI010000187.1 coordinate 118,736, forward strand.
CGACAATCACCGACAAGAGCCCGACAAACGATTTACATTTAAAAAAAAGTCTCAAATCCAAAATCAGTCGGCTGAGTTTACAGAGGTATGACAGCCAGCTACTTAAGGAGTTTTGGTACAGGCGATACAATGTTGCCATGCTAAACCATGTTAAAAACATAGAAAATTTCAAAAAGTTCGGAATTTTATAAAATGTGGTGAACATATTCTTTAGTGCCAAATTTGACAATACAAATTTTTTCAGATTTTTCTTCTACACAGTTATCGAGTAATGAAACACTAAAGTTCACGTGTATAAGCATAGCGTTTCCATATATATAGGTGTACATTCCGGACATAAGAAATCTGCTTTAATGCGTAATTACTCGATAACTAAGTAGCAGAAAATTTTGAAAAAATTGTGTTTTCGTACTTGATCACCAAATTTGATCAATTTCTTAGTATTTAGCCTTATATTTACCGAAACTACTTAAGCTTAACCCCTGTATTTCGGCTTTTTAAATTTTTTCCAACGCTAATCGTTTGGAGATGTTTAATCAATCAAAACGTTTTTTTTAAATATTACTGTATAAAAAATGTATGTATTAAATATCATATATGTAGGATAATTGGTCACTTTGGTGACTTAACAAATTTCGAAAATTACAGGCTACTAGTGCGTCTTCCCGACGCGAAACATCGGGAAAACAAATTTAAAAAAAAATGTATTTGCAGAGTTCGCTTATTGAATACTTTTTTTCATATACCTTTTAAAAAATATACATCGCGCAAATCTTCCGAGTTGTTAATTTTATGGCGAAGGTGTAAATTTACAATGACCTAATAAATGATTGCATCGTTCGGTTTAAAAGGAACAGAGTTTAAATAAATATTTTTAATGAAAATAGTGCTTTGATATCAAAATTGTCTAGTGGAAGTAAGCACCATTATTTAATATGCAATGTTGAAAAAACTATAGGCAATGTCGAAATAGTGCGTTAATAATAAGACATTCTGAATTAAACCGGTCTTCGTTTCAATTATCTATTATTTCCCAATTTCTGTCTTCGAATATTCTAATAAAATTACTAAAAGAATCCAGTAACTTGTCCCGAGATTCTATCGAGTCTTTTGATATCGGATGGGTGCGTTATCGGAAGAGATTGTCTCTGTAAATGTAATCGGCCATTTGTCTACTTATTCTAGAGCCTATTTTATTTATCATTCCCATGTGAATTTTAATTCGGTTTTGGTTAAAAAAAAATTATATAAATCAAGCTGAGCTAACAACAACCACGCTAAGCTTGATTAAAAACAAAAAGATAATTTGCGATTAGAAATTGAAAAATTGATTGAAGCAATCTTTCAACAATTTCTGACATACGAGACAAAAGTACTCGTCGAATTGATATTTTTGTACTTCCTCACCCATTTGTTTTCCAAATTTTTAATAAAATTTTGGCTATTGCAAGACAAGATTTGAATATTTTTGATAAAGTCGTTGAAGTAAAAAATTCCTCACTATCATATAACTTGCTATTGAAGAGCTCAAGAAAAAAAACAACAGAGTGTGAAATGCGAAATTGGAACAGTGGCTGTCGAGAAATACTCCACACATAATGCTCTTTAATGTATGCTGGAATAATTGAAATTTTTTTAAATAATGTTTTATTTTTTGAATAATAAATCGGAAGCCGTACAATGACAAATAATGACAGTAAAAAATCTCATTTCTGTCGCTTTTTCTCCACTTCGATTGCCTTCGCCATCATAATTTCAGAGTCGCTTTGTCGACGTTTTCACTTATTCATTCTCTTTTTCTTTATCAATACAAGATCCCATTGACACGATTTTCAGTCGTCAATAATTTCTCATCAAGTAATCCTGGCAGGATTGTGGATTCTTTAGATATCAGGATCGGTCGAGGCTGATAACGAACGCAGGGCTCGAGCGTCTTCACAGAATCGATTTGCCGAGGTATTATTCCGAAGGAATAATAAGCCCACTTGTAGTCACCTGTGGAGTAGATAAATTTTAAGTGGGAAAGTGGAAAACATAACGCACCTTAGTCCAACCAAATTGGAAATTTTTGGATATATCCATTGCGTTCTACAGCCGAAATTTTTATCCCATCCAAAAATGTGCCTCCGATGACTTTTTATAATAATTTTTTAAACTTTTGTTACCACAAAAAAATCTAAAAAATGGAAATACTTAGCACACGTTGCTGTAAAAAATTACCAAAGTTCACAGGTATCCACTGCGTTCCAATTATCTAGATTTTGATACTAATAGAATAAAAGCAGCGAAAAATTATTTGAATCAAACTTTTCAAATTTATTACGCCAGAACCAAAGAAAGGAAGCAAAAAAGCACAGTGTACTTCAAGTCCAACAGAATTCAAAACTTTTCCATGCATCAATGAGGTTTTAAAGACAGCAATATACTTGGTACACATGCCGCTTCACAAAAAATTCACAGTTTGTAGGTATCCGCTGCATACCGATGATACAATCACAAAAAATTCACAGTTTGTAGGTATCCGCTGCATACCGATGATACAATACAAACTTTGATCCTATCAGAAAAACAGCACCCGGTGACTTCCTGAAACTACTTTTTCAAATTTATTATGACAAATCTGAAAAAAAAGAAGAACATAGTACACATTGAGTCTAACGAAATTCAGAAATTTTGCATGTGTCCACGGTCATTCACAGACAACAATTTTGATTGCATCGAAAAATGATAAGCCGAAGGCTTTTTGTAATGAATGCTCCAATTGATTGTGCCACAATTACAGACACATATGGAAATACTCAATATACACCTCACTTCATAAAGTTGTTAAACTTTGTCGGTGCCCGCTGCATCTCAACAATACAAGTTTTGATACCATTAGAAAAAAAAAGTACCGGAGTACTTTTTAAAACAACTTTCAATTCTCCGGACAACCAGAGCGGAAAGTGAATAACTTAGCATACACTGGGCTGAACCAATTTCTCAAATTCTGGATGTATCCATTACGTTGCAATGACAGACATTTTTATCCCATCTATTAATGAGGACCTGAAGGCTTTTTCTTTCAGTTCTTTCAATTCATGTTGCCGCAGTGAAAGCAAAGAAGTGGAAATGCGCAACACACATATTGTCCAATAAACTGATGACACTTAGTATAATACACTGCGTACTGATGAGAAATAAAATGCACTAAAGGGCACGACCAAACTGAATAAAGCAAAATATGACAGCTTATTAGATAATGATGACACAATAAATCTAATTATCAATTTTTTATTCAAATTTATCAGTCTATATACAATAAAATTGCGTGTTTTCGAAATAAAATTTCTGATTGGAAGTCATCGGTCAACGGACCGATATTTTCGTGGATGGGTAAAATCAAAACATTTTATAAATATTTTTAACAGACGTATAATTTTGTCCCTCATTTATTTGGATTTTTATTCGAATCATCAATCAATAAATAATATTGCGTGTTCTCGAAATAACATTTCTGACTCAAAGTTTTCACGGACGTGTAAATCGATCCTATCAATTCAATGCATGACACTTATTCTTACACTGAACTTCGAGATAACTTCAAACTGGCATGTCCCGCACTGTCCGATAAAACTTTTTTAAATATTACCGAACGTCATATATACTAACACATAAATTGCAGGTTATGTATGTTTTATTTCGGTTTTAATCCGCGGTAATATTTATTATTATCGGTTATTATACGCGACAAAACTCCGTGCAATATTTATCGCCCTTCGGTGTAAAAAGTTTTAATAAGAATTATAGGAAAACTCAAAGGGAACTCGAAGAGTTTCGTTAACACCGTCGACTTTTCACATCAAAATCACCATACGTCAGATTTCTTAATATTGTGACACCACATCACCATTTTTAATATAATAATAAATGGATATTATTCACTTTATTAGACAATGAACGTTTTTTTTTATTTTTCCCGCACTTCGTAATCGAAACTCCGTTCGTTTTACCACAAAAAACTGACAGATGGTTTTAATAACAATTTATTTTATATATAGATATAGATAAACGTTTTCATGGAGTCTGAACATGGTTCGGTCTAGCTGGAGGGAGTGAGCCGAGATCGGTGAGCCAATCAGAATGCGTTGAGACACAACTCTACTACCACTAGCATATGTCGACCCGTATACGTATAAGTCGAACCCGTCGATGTATTGGTAACTTTTGCATAAACTTTAGCCCGTGCAAAGTTATTTCTCAGCAATTAGACCACCGATCATGCTGATTTTGGGCTCAATCGAAAGAGAATTTCTTAATTAGTCTCCAGTTCAATTTTGAAAGCATCAAATGACTCTTGAGCTTAGTAATTCAACGAAATGACATGCCAATTTTACCCCCACCACCGCGAATCGTTTTATTCAGAGAAAGTATAGTCTCGGCGAGCTCGGGCCAGCAGACGACAGGGCTGTCAATGTACTTGTCCCGAGACTCTACCGAGTTTCTTGATATCGTCGTTGGCGAGAAACTTGCCGACTCGACGAATTTGGTAGGCCTCGGGGAACCGACGGATTCGACATTGGGTTTATCCGTTGGATGTTTGAAGATCGCTGGGGCCAGGAACATCCTGAGGACAATTGGGATCACCCGGCCTGGTCCCACCCTAATGGCATCATGTCAGCTTACGATGCTGATTAATAAAAAAAATTTATATTTTTTTTTTTTTTTTTTTTTTTTTTCACATATGTATAAATATGTATTTTAATAAATGAGTTTTTTAATTTCAACTTTTGTTGAGATTGATTTTTTATTTTCCTTTTCTCTCATAATAATAATTATAATTAATTTTTTATCAAAAAAAATAAAATAAAATTTTTTTTTTTTTTTTTTTTTTACATTTCATAATTTCCATTATTTATTAATATATTAATATTCTTTTTATTATTTATTAACGTTCCTTAAATTTTCTCAAATTCTTTTTATTCTTATTATTCATTTTTATTATTATATTCTATTCTATATTCTTTGTATTATTAATTTTTATTTTATCATTTTTATTATTATATTCTATTCTATATTCTTTGTATTATTAATTTTTATTTTATAAATGGCGTCTCCACGTCTTCACTCGATGCTGTCTAGCTCGATCGTTGCTGTCTAGTGGGTAATGTAGGGCTTGATACGCTCTACGTGTACGCGAATTATTTTCTTTCCTTTACCGATACTGTAGTTAACTGTTGAATCTCGGCTCTTTATTATGTATGGCCCAGTCCATTTCGGGGTCAGTTTTGCCGATCTTCCTCGACGTACTGTTGGGTCGAGGAGTAATACTTTATCTCCAATGCGATATTCGACGTTATCGACGACTCCTTGTTGTTTCTCTACGAATTTTTCTTTTTGAAGTAAAACTTCTATACGCGCGCTGGGCTTGGGGAGTAAACTGGTGAGAGCGTTACGGAAAGTGTGATCGGGCGAAGCGAACGGAAGTTAGGGGGAGATATATGTTGGTAAAGACAAAAAGAGAGAGAGTTATGTTTCGTATACCCCACTCTTACATTCGGGTGCGCACGCACATTTTCTTTTCAGCAAGAGAGAGTGGTGTGCTCGCACATTTCCTTTCTCTCTTTCTCTCATTGCCCATTACGTTGATGGAAGCCCTATTCGCTGGGTGCACGTACATATACTACTATAAAAATAAGTGTGTATTGTGTATACGTTAAGCATGAAAAAATGCGGAGCCTTATTGTTGGTGGCGCTGACAGTATGCATGAATACGTAACACACTGATAATTGAATGGTGTTAGTATTTTCGTGCACCTAGCGAATAGGAGCAAGTCAGAGAAAGAATTGCGCGCACATATTTCCTTTCTCTCTTTTTCTCATTGCCAGTGCATACCTATACACTCTCACCAGAGTGAGAATGTGTAGTCGTGTATATGCATACTGGTGGCGACGCCAATAGTGAGGAAAGGCACTTTGTAGATGATAAAACGTATGTGTGTACACGACTACACATTCTCACTCTGGTGAGAGTGTATAGATATGCACGGTCCCTATATATCTCAGTAATCCGTGTGCGAGTTCACTAGCATTACACGAACGGTGATTTTTGTTTTTCCGTGATTTTATTCCGTTCTTGAACAATTTTATTAATTAATATTTAGTTCAATACATTATGTATTCGACGTTTGGAGTGAATAAAATTTTTAATTCATTTTAAAGTTCACAATTTGTGAATTTTTGCTTGAATTGTATAAAATTATGGCAAAAATAATGAAACGATGAATTAAAATAATAAATGACAAAAATCAAATCTTAAATATTGATTTTTCAATGAAAACCCATGAACATTAAAAAAAAAAATTCTTTTATATTTATGTATATATCTGTATGGTGCAAACAAAAGTTTTACTTCAGTTGTGTGGTCTGAAGCACACTCTAATTTTTTTTTTCTCTATTAATGTTTCTCTAGCAATTTTCCAGGTTGCTCGTAGCCTTTCTCTCAATTCAGATACGTAATCGTCGTATGTATAAGTGATCCTTGGAGCCTGTTGTAATGCAGTCGGTAAAACAGGTTTCTTTCCGAAGATTAATTCATATGGAGTAAATCCTGTAGCGGAGTGGGGAGTGGTGTTGTACGTAAACATAGCGTACGGTAACCATTCGTCCCAATCTTTTTGATCCTCTTGAATAAAATGCTTGAGGTACTCCGCTAGGGTACGATGAGACCTTTCTAGGGCTCCATTTGATTGAGGATGGTATGCAGTTGTTTGAATTTTCTTGATTTGTAACAGCTTACACATTTCTTTAAACAAATCACTTAAAAAATTTGTTCCCTGATCAGACAAAATAGTTTGTGGTGTTCCAAATTTGCAAATCACTTCTGTGATTAATCCTTTTGCTACTTCCTTCGCTTCCTGATTTTCTAAAGGAATAGCTGCGCTGTATTTTGTTAATAAATCCTGAAAAGTCAAGATGTATTTGTTCCCTTTTTCGGTTTCTGGTAATGGTCCTACTATATCGACCGCACATTTTTCAAATGCTTTTTCTGGCGTGTCGGTAATTACCATGGGTACTTTATTGATTTTCGATACCTTGTTCTTTTGACATTTATCACATGCAGCTACATATTCTTTTATTTCCTTTTTCATTCCCGGTCAATAATATTTTTCCTGAATTCGTTGAGTCATTCTTTTTATTCCGGGGTGTCCGCCGAGAGGAGAATCATGATATTCTTTTAATATAGTTTTTCTCTCTCTCTCTGTCGGGCTTTCCATATTAATACTGGAGTGTTCATTTTCGCTTTCTTCTTCTTTTTCTATCTCTTCATATTCTATCTCTTTTTCAATTGGCTTTTTTGCTTGCGTTTCGTTTTTTGCCATACTGTCGTTTTTCCCTTTGGTTTCATTCTTTTTCGGCCTTCCTCGACCTCTTTTCTGTGGTTGCTCGAATTTTTCGGTCTGATTCAGCATAATCACATATATTCGGCTTAACGCATCCGCGTTAGTATTTTTTTTTCCTTCTTTATACTCAATTTTATAAGTATATTCTTCTAGTTTGATCCTCCACCTCATTAATCTTGATCCTGGGTCTTTTACGTTGAAGAGCCAGGTGAGGGGTTGATGATCTGTGACTATGGTGAATTTCGTTCCGTAAATATACGGGCGAAATTGATTTACAGCCCACACAATTGCTAGCATTTCCTTTTCCGTAGCTGAATAATTTGTTTCGGCTTTATTTAGAGTTCGACTAGCATATGCAATAGGTAAATCTTCTCCTATTTTTCCTTGCGACAGGATAGCTCCAATAGCTTTATCCGATGCATCTGTCGTTACGATGAAAGGTTTATTGAAATCGGGATACTGCAATATCGGTGCTGAGCTAAGCGTTTCCTTTAACCTCTCGAATGCTTCTTGAGTAGTTCGAGTCCATTCAAATTTCCTTTCCTTTTTTATCAATTCTGTCAATGGTTTAGCGATTTTCGAAAAATCCTGGATGAATTTTCGATAATATCCTGCGAGTCCTAGAAATGACTGTACTTCCTTTACGTTTCTCGGTGCAGGAAAGTTTTTTACTGCTGTTATTTTCTCCGGATTTGGCTTTACTCCAACTTCCGTTATAATGTGACCCAAATATTGGGTTTCTTTTCTGAGAAATTGACACTTTTTTGGCTGTACTTTAAGTTTAGCTTCTCTTAATCGATCGAATACTTCTTTTAGTCTTTCATTGTGTTCTTTGAAAGATGATCCATGAATTACGATATCGTCCAGATATACGTAACATTTTAATCCTTGGAGTCCTGCAAGTACGGCGTCCATTAATCTCTGGAATGTCGGTGGTGCGTTTTTTAATCCGAAAGGCATTCGATTATACTCGTAATGTCCTAACGGCGTTGAAAATGCAGTTTTCTGTTTATCTTCTTCCGCCATCGGAATCTGATGGAATCCGGAAGCGAGATCGAGGGTAGTAAAATATTTTGCCCTTCCCAATTGATCCAGTATTTCGGTGATGTTGGGTAAAGGATACGAATCTCCCTCGGTGACCTCATTTAATTTTCGAAAATCAACCACGACTCTCTTTTTAATATTTCCTTGTGCGTCTGCCTTTTTTGGAACAACCAGTAGAGGTGCATTCCACGGACTTCTGCTTGACCTAATTATTCCGGCTTTTAGCATTTCTTGCGTTTGAGTCATCACTTCTTGCTTGTGAGTCTCTGGCAATCTATATGGTCGAACATTGACCGGTATAGCGTTTTCCTTTGTATAAATACGAAAACCCAAAAATTCCCCTAGGGAAAAAAAAGGTCGGGACAAGTACATTGATGGTCCCTCGTTTGCTGATGATATCAAAAAAGTGTAAAAAAAAAATTCTATAAAAAAATCATGAACCTTACTGAAAGTGATTTCAACACAATTGAAAAAAAATCACAATTCAGAAAAAAACATGATTAAAAAAAAATAAAACTATAAATCTGTAATTATTTTGTAAAGTGAAAAAAATTCTAATAAACCGTGAGAAAATCTTAAATACACCACTCGAAAACATTGCTGATGTAAATAACCAAAAAATTTCGCTTGAAAACATTTGAAAAACCGATACCCCACTCTTCTCATCTTATTAAAAAGGAGGAATGACTAAATGAATTGAAAAAGTTTCCATCTAAGTTACGTACAGCATTAAAATTTATGATACCATATCGAGGCCAAGTATTTATTGGTAATTCGGAATATTCATTCCTATGGGATGCATGAAGAACTTGAAAGAGTTCTACTAATAAATCAAAAAAGTTACCAAGTTACGTGCAGTACCAAAATTTATGATATCAACTCGAGGCCAAGTATTTTTTAGCAATTCGGAGTATTCATTCCTACGGGACGCATCAGAAACTTGAAAAAGTTCTGAAGAATCAAAAAAGTTACTATCTAAGTTGAGTCCAGCACTAAAAATTATCATATCAATTCGAGGAGAAGTATTTTATTAATAATTCGCAATTTTAACATTATGAAATTATGTTCTTATAAGGGTTGAGAATACTCGTCTGGCTCAGAACGTTTTATCGAAATGACTAGAAAATCAACAACCATAAAAATCCCCAAAATCTTGCTTTCCGACAATTAGAACGATACCAACCCATTTTTTTTCAACATATTCTGGCCCAAAGAGCAGTGAAGTCATGAGTAACTTTTCGACAGCAGAAACTTATAAGGAATCTTCCTGCCCATGACTTTTTGATAAAATGGCTAATCCAATAAAATCACATCGAAGGGGAAGTCATTTGTTACTTTATGGTGGTAGAGACTTATAAGAAAATCGATTCGTCTCCGACTTTAAGGATCCCCTGATATTATTCACAACATTCGACGTCGATTGGATCGGTACAAATTATGTTTAAATACGTGTTAAAAGTACTTGTCCGGCCCATCACTTTTTATTCAAATTGCTCATTCAAATCAAGATCAAAGAAATTCATTCATGTGTTAATTTTATGGAATAGTAATACCAGCTGCTACCGCGTCTGTTAACATAAAAAAAAAATTTTCTCCGAATTCCAGGAAACGCTCGTGTCATCAAACTCAACGTTTGACAATGTTTTTAACTGGATCAAATTGTGTCCGTAAATCAACTCGAAAGTTTCTTGGAATGCAACGTATTATCAGTAAAATGTTCTCAGCAATAGTATAGGTTGTTCTCATGTCGAATAGAATTTTTCCGCCAAAATAAACGAAGAGTAAAAAATGCCGTAACTGCAATATAATCTAGAGGCTACCGAATCAAATTGTGTACTCGAATAAACTCGATAATTTCTTAAAATTCGACTTATCATCAGTTCAATGTTCTCAGCAATAGTATTGGTTGGTTCTTATACTGAATAGAATTTGTCCGCTGAAAGAAATGAGGAGTAAAAAATGTCGTCATTACAATATAATCTGCGGGGTTATCATAGATGGTTAGAAATTTTTATTGTGTCGCGTGCATTTTTTCATGGATACACAATAAAATTCCTTGTATATTACAGGAAAGACCAGAAAACCTGAAGGTATTTTTCTCAATTCCCTGATTTTCATTCTCCTGATTCAAGAGCCCTGATTTTGGTTTGAATGAGCAATTTGAATAAAAAGTGATGGGCCGGACAAGTACTTTTAACACGTATTTAAACATAATTTGTACCGATCCAATCGACGTCGAATGTTGTGAATAATATCAGGGGATCCTTAAAGTCGGAGACGAATCGATTTTCTTATAAGTCTCTACCACCATAAAGTAACAAATGACTTCCCCTTCGATGTGATTTTATTGGATTAGCCATTTTATCAAAAAGTCATGGGCAGGAAGATTCCTTATAAGTTTCTGCTGTCGAAAAGTTACTCATGACTTCACTGCTCTTTGGGCCAGAATATGTTGAAAAAAAATGGGTTGGTATCGTTCTAATTGTCGGAAAGCAAGATTTTGGGGATTTTTATGGTTGTTGATTTTCTAGTCATTTCGATAAAACGTTCTGAGCCAGACGAGTATTCTCAACCCTTATAAGAACATAATTTCATAATGTTAAAATTGCGAATTATTAATAAAATACTTCTCCTCGAATTGATATGATAATTTTTAGTGCTGGACTCAACTTAGATAGTAACTTTTTTGATTCTTCAGAACTTTTTCAAGTTTCTGATGCGTCCCGTAGGAATGAATACTCCGAATTGCTAAAAAATACTTGGCCTCGAGTTGATATCATAAATTTTGGTACTGCACGTAACTTGGTAACTTTTTTGATTTATTAGTAGAACTCTTTCAAGTTCTTCATGCATCCCATAGGAATGAATATTCCGAATTACCAATAAATACTTGGCCTCGATATGGTATCATAAATTTTAATGCTGTACGTAACTTAGATGGAAACTTTTTCAATTCATTTAGTCATTCCTCCTTTTTAATAAGATGAGAAGAGTGGGGTATCGGTTTTTCAAATGTTTTCAAGCGAAATTTTTTGGTTATTTACATCAGCAATGTTTTCGAGTGGTGTATTTAAGATTTTCTCACGGTTTATTAGAATTTTTTTCACTTTACAAAATAATTACAGATTTATAGTTTTATTTTTTTTTAATCATGTTTTTTTCTGAATTGTGATTTTTTTTCAATTGTGTTGAAATCACTTTCAGTAAGGTTCATGATTTTTTTATAGAATTTTTTTTTTACACTTTTTTGATATCATCAGCAAACGAGGGACCATCAATGTACTTGTCCCGACCTTTTTTTTCCCTAGGGGAATTTTTGGGTTTGATATCACAGCTTTTTTCTCAAAAATTCCTCAACCTTTTTTGATGATAATAAGATTTCAGTTTAAATTTTTATGAGTTATTATGTTAGTACATTTTTAAAGATTCTATGCTCATGGTACAGACATGCCTAACGTAAAAATTGTATATCGCGAAGTTTATCCGCACCACCACAGAGGTAGAGTTCCAGGCGTGTTTTTTTTTAACATGGTATTCCCAAGAGGCTCAATTCACATCTCATCGTTTGCAAATTCGTTGCTAGTTCATCCGTAGTTGGACCGTCTCTGGAAGTTGATACGAGTAACGACTGAGGTTATCGATAAGATTCAAGTCAATATGCTACATTGGAAAATGAAAATGATAAATGAAAAAAACGTAACCTTGGCTTGTCTCCAGGGTGATAGGGATTTTTTTCTGCAACTTTAGTTTTTTTGCCTCTTTAAGACGGAAAGGCAAGGGAGAATCTTGATTTTCAGGTGAAGTATGAATTTCGGCTTGTAACATCGAATTCCACGATAAAAACTCGTTTTTTCACGATATTGTTATTGAAAAAACGTTACCTCAGCTTGTTTCCAAGGCGATTGTGTTTTTTTCCATGCAACTTTAGTTTCTTTTGCCCCTTCGATACAGAAAAGCATGGGAGATTCTTGATTTTTAAGCGAGATATGAATTTCGGCTTGTAACATATAATTTCAGGATAAAAACTCGTTTTTTCACGGAATTGTAGATGAAATTACGTTACTTTGGCTTGTCTCCAGAAAGATTGGAATTTTTTTCTGCAACTTTTGTTTCTGTTGCCCCTTTGAGATGGAAAAGCATGGGAGAATCTTGATTTTTAGGCGAGATATTAATTTCGGCTTCTAACATCTAACATCCAATTTCAGGATAAAAACTCTTTCTTTCATGAAATTATTAACCCTTTGAAGCATAGTGACATACTGGTATCCATTGAATTGAAGGAAAACAGAGTTAAAGTAGGTAACATACCAGTATGTCACTATGCTTCAAAGGGTTAAAAAAAAAAAATAATTTCACATCTTGTCAACAACGAGGTAAAGTCTTGATATTTTTCATTACCTTTGAAGGAATACCATTAGAATAAGAGGTGTCAGTTTTTATCATATTCTCGTTGAATTTCAAAGAGTTATAGCAGTATTTTATGGGTACTCCAAAACAACATATTAGGCAATGCGGACAAATTTAAACCAGAATCCTACCTTAGAAATTAAATTAAGTTATTAAAACTATCAAATGAGGACAGTTGTATCAGTTGCATTAGTCTCGCACAAATCTCAATGCAACCAGAAGCATAGCGACCATGAAAGGAACTTATTAAACATAAAAAAATTTTCAATTTATTATGCCGAATCGAAGCCAAAAATCTGCTGCATTCCGATGATACATATTTTGATACTTCCGGAAAAAGAGCGATGATTGCTGAAACAGATTTTTCAATTCATTTTGTCAAAATAGAAGTCGAAGGGTAGAAGAACGTAATGTTCACTGGATCTAACAAAATTGGAAACATCTCAATGTATTCATCGTGTTCTGAAGCCAGAAATTTGTATTCCATTGAAAAATGAGCATCCGATGATTTTTTGTAATCATATTTGAAATCCATAGTACTACAATCAATGATGAAAAGTGGAAATACTTACAAATAGCACACAACATGTCACTTTACAAAAGTTATGTTAAAGTTTGCATGTATCCGCGGCATTCCAATTATCTACATTTTGATACTTACAGAAAAAAATCAGCGGAAAACTTTTCAAAACTACTTTTCGAATTTAATGTGCCAGAACTACAGAGGGGGAGCAAAAAAATACAGCGCACTCCAAGCTCAACGAAAATGAGTAACCGATGACATTTGTAACAAATTTTTTAATTCATATGCCATAGTTGAAGCTAAAAAGTAAAAATACTTTTGGCACACAAGCCGCTTCACAGAAATGTCAAAGTTTATAGGTATCCGCTGTATTCCAATGAATCAAATTTTGATACCATCAGAAACAGAGCATCCAAAGACTATCTGAAACAACGTTTTCAAATATATTATGAGAAAAGTAAAGTAAAAAAGAGTAAAGCATAGTGCACTTTAGACCCCACAAAATTTCAAAGTTTTTTATGTATTTTTCTTAAGATTTTCAAGACAAAAATTCTGATTTTATCCAAAAATGAGCAGCGGGAGACTTTTTATAATAAATTTTTTAATCCATTATGCCAAAGCTAGGAAGAAAAAGTTCATATGTTGCTTCAAGAAATTTTCAAAAGTTGTATGTATTCGTTGCGATCTGATGACAGAATTTTTCATATCATCAGAAAAAGTGTATCCGAAGACTTCTCCAGAAACAACTTTTCATATTTTTATTATACCACAATTAAAATGAAAAAATGGAAAAACAAATAAAGTGCACTTCAGCCCCAGCAAAATTCAGAAAATTGAGATGTATTTATTGCATTTTGGCGACAGAACATCCATGATTCATAAAGTACTTCACAAAGTTTTCAAAAGTTGTAGGTATTCTTGACATAACGCACTTCAGTCCAACGAAATTGGAAAATTTTCTATCTATCCATTCCGTTTTCAAGCCAGAAATTTCCATCCTATCCAAAAATGTGCCTCCGATGACTTTTAATAATAGTTTTTCAAACTCTCATTACCACAATCAAATCTGAACAGCGGAAATACTTAGCACACATGTCGCTGCAAAAAATTTCCAAAGTTTGCAAGTGTCCGCTGCATTCTACTTATCTAGTTTTTGATACTAATAGAATAAAAACAGCGGAAAACAATTTGAAACCACTTTTCCAATTCTTCATGCCTGTACTGAAGAAGGAAAGCAAAAAAACACAGCGTACTTCAAGTCCAACAGAATTCAAAACTTTTTCAGGCATCGACGATGGGGTTTCAAAGACAGCCATTTCGATCCTAGCTGTTCAAGAACAAGCCGCTGAAGACTTTTATAACAAGTTTCCCAATTCATATGTCACAGTTGGAGCCAAAGAGTGGAAATACTTGGTACACATGTCGCTTCGCAGAAATTCTAAACTTTATAGGTATCCGCTGCATACCGATGACAGAAATTTGATCCTATTGAAAAAAAAGTACCCGGCGATGACTCCCTGAAATATTTTTTTCAAATTCCTAATGACACACGTAGTAAAGGAAAGTGAATGAACATAGTGCACATTGAGTCCAACGAAATTCAGTAATTTCTGTCGTTTCCGTGGCTATTCACAGACAAAATTTTGAGCGCATCGAAAAGTAAACAGTCAAAGACTTTTTGTTATGAATTCATCAATCAATAATTCTACAATAAGAGATGGAAAGTGGGAAGACTCAAAGTACTGGTCGCTTCATAAAGTTGTGAAACTTTGTAAGTGCTCGCTGCATCTCACCGATACCAATTTTGATACTCTTAGAAAAAAAGCACCCGAAGACTTTTCAAAACAACTTTTAGATATCATTATACACAATCAGAGCGGAAAGTGAATAACTTGGCATACACTGAACCCAAAACATTTTTTAAAGTTCGGGTGTATCCATTAGGTCAAAATGAGAAACAATTTTATCCTGTCAATTAACGAGCAACTAAAGACTTTTCGTAACAAATCATTCAACTTATGTTGCCGCAGTGGAAGCGAAGAAGTATAAATGCACAGCAAACACATTTTCACAGACACAATAAATCTAATCAGCACACATATATTATGATTTTTTATTCGAATTCATCAATAAATCAATACATATATACAATCATCGCGTGTTCTCGAAATTAAATTTCTGACTCCAAGTTATAGGTTAACATGGATTTATCGCAGCTGGGTAATAGAAACGCATTTAAATATTTATAGCACTTGAATAACTTCTTTGATGTTTATTATGTACGTCTGGTTTTCTTAATATTATGACACCACACCACCAATTTTAATAAAATAAATAGATTTTATGCATTTCATTAGACGATAAACGTTTTTTTTTCATTTATCCGGCACTTCGTTATATGTCGAAACTGTTTGTTTACATCATCAAAAACTGACAGATGGTTGTTCAATATATAAATATAGATATTTAATAAAAACACTTCACAAAAGAAAATGACAAAATTAACTAATTCACCACGAATACATCTAGCACACGGTACACACATCCCGAACTTTGCACTGTCAAAACAATTATTAACATATAGCCGATCACACTTTTCTTGGTTATAGCGGCGAGGTGTGAGTCTGCGACACCGCCGTGAAGTTAGCCCCGAGGACATGAGGCCTTTGATGGTGTTATATACAGACACGTGAAAAACTTGAATGTGTTAGTAGTTTTTGCATAATGTTGACCCTGTGCAAAGTTTTTTCTCAGCAAATACGCCACGAATCATGCTGATTTCGGGCTCAATCGAAAGGGAATTTCCTAATTGTTCTCCAGTTCAAATTGCAAGGCATCAAATGACTCCTGAGCTTCGTAATTGAACGAAATGACATGCCAAATTTACCCCCACCACCGCGAATCGTTTTATTTACAGAAAGTATAGTCTCGGCGAGCCTCGGGCCAGCAGACGACAGAGCTGTCAATGCACTTGTCCCGAGACTCTGCCGAGTCTCTTGATGTTCCACAAGATTCGTGTTTCCCAATTCCTCTCCTTCCAGGTGGAATACATCTCCGTATTCTTTACAAAATTCCTGGAGGAATTTTTCTTCTTCTTTATTGAGATGTGTATGTGCTCCAATTTCTTTCATTATTTGTATTACTCTTTTTTCCTTCTCTCCGGTGCTGGCTACGTAAATTTCAGAGATGGGAGAATTTTCTACTTCAGCATTTTTTCTGGAATCTTTTTCTTGGTAACTCTCAATTTCTTCTATTTCGACCGAAGGTCTTTCGAGATTTATTTCCGTTTCTAACGTGTTTAAAAACGTGATTGGAATGGTCAATTTTTTTTCTGTTACTATTCCTTGTCCCATTTTTACTCCTTTTCCTATTTCTTGAGCTGCTACGCATCCTATTGCCAAATTTTTTGCTTTAACGTAGTGTATACTCTCTGAACGGGGAGGTAATTTGATTTTTTCTGACCCGTTAATCAAAGGTTCGACGTGTCCGTATATTTTGATAATTCGGCCACCCAAAATGTCGACTTTGTGTTTTTTCATGAAATCTAAACCCAATATTCCGTCCGTTTTAATTGGAACGTCGTTGTCTACGACGAAAAATCCATGCAGGATGTTGACGGCGGGTGTTTTAATCTCGATAATGACTTTGCAAAGGGCATTGAAAGTTTTTCCTCCTACACCTGTTAGTTCGACTGTTTCATCGATAATTTCTGTGTTTTCATTCAACACGCTTCTTTTTATTATACAGCATTGAGCTCCTGTATCAGCTTTCAAGAGAAGAGCTGAATTTATTGCTTGCGGTGATGTGACGTAAAAATCACTAGCCATGCCCCATGAATATACTGAATTTATTTCAAATTTTATTTGTGAATTTTCCACGCTACTTTTGAGCGAACCTGTAGGTTGATTAGCCTCCAAACAGCTGACGTACGCATTCTGCCGCTCGGCTGTCCGTTCGAGGAGACTAAGGTTTAATGAACCTATAGTTTTCTTTTCTTCTGTATTTCCGCTGTTCGACTGACTCTGATTTTGATTTTGATTATTCTGTCCACTTTGACCATTATTTTGATGATTATTTTGATAACCTCTGCTTCTACCCCTGTTTCCTTGATTTCCACGATAATTATTTCCGTTATTAAAATTTCCTCGGTTTCCCTGATGATTCTGATTTCTACTGTTATTACCTCGGTAATTATTTCCTCGATAATTGTTTCCTTGGTAATTATTTCCTCTTTGATCGCCATTTTTATTTTTTCTATTCCAACAATCGTCATAGATATGTCCCGGTTTTTTGCAGTAATTACAAAAAAGAGAATTAACGCTTCTGTTGGGAGTCGGTAATTGATCATTTCCGTTATTTCCGTAATTTCCATTTCGATTTCCCGTGCTCCTACAGTCTCGTGCAAGATGACCTCGTTTGTTACATTTATTGCAAGTGATTGAGCCGTTTCCATTCCCGTTTGGTGACTCTTTTCTTCCTTGTTGAATTTTTTCTTCGTCTATTGCCGCGGTATTAGCCTCGTTTAAGTTAGAATAACATCGCGCTTTTATTATAGTTTGATACTCTCTTTTGAGTCCTTCTTAGAAACTAGAGAGGGCTAATCTTCGGACGTATTTTTCTACAACCATTTGACCATTTAATGTCGGTTCATCTCTAATACTGGATTCAATTAAATTCATCATAATATCTTCCATTCTTCTACCAAAATCTTTTACCGATTCGTTAAATCTCTGTCGGCTCGAGTAAAGTTCAGATTGTAAAGCTCCTACAGTTCTTGTGCCGCAAAATAAGTCTAATATAACTGTCCTAAAAGTCTCGAAGTCGGGGATATTTTTATATCGGACCTCCGCTCTTGCTTTACCGGTTAATTTAATCGTTAAAACAGTTTCTAATAAAATTTCTTGGTCTTCCTCGTGAATGAGTTTGTTCGCGTGCGCAAAAGCATCTACTAATTCGCGAGCTTCTTCCGGTTTTGTACCGTCGAATCGAGGGATTAAACTCCGCGCTTCTTTTAAAGACATGGTACCTCTGAGTCTATGTAAATTATTGAGGGGATTATTTCTGAGATCCACGTACGTGTTATTTTCTCTATTGTTACGGTTTCCGTCATCACCGTTTCCATCATCTCTACTATTTCCGTTATTTCTACCGATTCCACTACCACCGGCTTGTTCGTTTTGTGACATGTTTACGATTGTTTCGGGATTTTCATTCAAATTAAGCGTTGGTAAATTATCAATATTTACTAATTCTATTATGGAATCGTTCAAAGAATCATTAGAACCGAAATCAGATTTTATAGGGTCGACCTTTATTTTTCTTCTTTGTACATTAACAGTCTCGTCATCAGTTCTTACTTCTTCATATCGAAGTTTTTTGGTAAAGAAAGACTCGAGTGATCGCGATATAGTGCTAACGCCTGGTAATTTGAGACGATCTACTCGCTCGTTGTCAGACATATAAAATTTTTATATACGCTCTGGCTTTGGCGGATTACAATTTTAATTAATGTTCCGTCACTTACATTAAGATGATCGCTCTCATGTTACTCGTTGTTTGTTGTCAGGTCAAATTTCATCAGATGTCGTCAGTTTTCCTTCAAGCTTTTTGAGTCTTGACGTCGATCGGTCAGCCTTGGATACGAAGATCAGTTGTCGAATTGAACAGCTGTGGTCCTCGTTCGATTTATCTAGAATTGTCGTCTCTCCTAGGCACTTCGTTGTCCTTCCGTTTCACTCCTTAGACTTGTAAATTTTCTTGAGTTGTGGCTATCCCACCGCTGCCACCAATGTTGTGTCCGCGAAGACCGTCACGTAGGGACGAGTTATCAAGGACGAGTTATTTTGGGATTAAGGCCAAATTGAGTTAAACTCCAACCCAATACTTAGAAAACAAGTTAACATTAAGTTTATTGAGAAAAGATTACAAAGTTGAGGTTTGATTGCCTCGAGACCAATCTATATGAATTTCGTCAAAGACTGTCGATTTTGGGTATTCTTCTGTCTTTTAATGTTTCACTTGATTACTCCCACTATTCGACGTATTCGCCCCCGATTTATTCTTATTTCGTTATTCGTATATTTGATGGCATAAAACCAGTTAATTGGGGCGATTTCTTAATACTTTAAGTAGGTTTTTGATTTGCTTGCGAATTGCGAATTCTTTATATTTCCTCAGTGTATTCATTTCGTAATCGGTGCCAAATCGGGGCACAACAGAAGGTATGAATTTGTAAAAGGATGAAGAAAGCTGAATGGAAAATAATAAAAAAAAGTCGAAAAAGAAAAAAAAGATTGTATTTGTAAAGAGAAAGAGAGAGGCGAATGGCAAATTGTTGAGAGAGAAATAAAGTAAGATTCTGTTCGTAAAGAGAAAAAGGAAATAAAATGAAAATTTGTGAAAAAAGTCGTGAGAGAAAGAAAGAAGAGAGTAAAGAGTTCTATTTGTAAAAAAAAAGAGAAAAGCGAATGAAAAAATGTGCAAAAAAGTCAAAAGAAGAAGAAAGGAGGAAGAAAATGATTGTATTTGTAGAGGAAAAAAAGAATGAAAAATTTCGATAATAGTCGAGAGAGAGAGAAAGGACGGAGAAAAGGATCCAGTTTGTAGAGAGAAAGAAAAATGAGAATGAAAAAAATATAGAGAAAAAACGAAAAATTTTCGAATTTAAATCGAGAGAAAAAGAAATTGAGAAGATACGGATGGTTTTCGTAGAGAAAAATAGCGGAGAGGATGAAAACTTATGAAGAAGTGTCGAGAGAGAGAGAGAGAGAGAAAGGAATACGTTTGTCGAGGAAAAGAAAGAGGCGAATGAAAAATTGTGATGAAAGGTCAAGAGGCAAAGATAGCGAGAAGAAAGAGAGAAGCGAATAAAAAATTGTGAAAATAGGTCGAGAAAGAAAGAAAGAAGGCAGAAAGAAATTACATTTATCAAGAGAAAAGAAATGATAAAAAAAAAATTGCAAAAGAAAAACGAGAATGAAAAATTGTGAGAGAAAATGGAGAGAAGAAAAAAAGGGAGAAAAGGATAGTGTTCGTAGGAAGAAATAGGAAAAAGAATGAAAAAATGTCGAAAAAGTCGAAAGAGAAAGATAGAAGGAAGAGAGAGATTGTGTTTGTTAAGCGAAAAAAAGAATCAATAAAAAATTGTGAAAAAAAAGTCGAGAGGGAAAAAAAGAACAAAAAAATCGTATTTGTCAAAAAAAAAGGAAGAATTGATAAAAAATTGTAAAAACAGATCGGAAAAGAAAGAAAGAAGGAGGAAAGAGATTCTATTTATATAAAAAAAAGACAGAATTGAAATGAAAAATCGTGAAGAGAAATCGAAAGAGAAAGCAGCGAAGGAAAGAAAGATTCTGTTTGTAGAGAGAAAGAGGAAGAGGATAATGAAAAATTATGAAGAAAAAGTCGAAAAAAAAGAAGGTATGAATTTGTAAAAGGATGAAGAAAGCTGAATGGAAAATAATAAAAAAAAGTCGAAGAAGAAAAAAAAGATTGTATTTGTAAAGAGAAAGAGAGAGGCGAATGGCAAATTGTTGAGAGAGAAATAAAGTAAGATTCTGTTCGTAAAGAGAAAAAGGAAATAAAATGAAAATTTGTGAAAAAAGTCGTGAGAGAAAGAAAGAAGAGAGTAAAGAGTTCTATTTGTAAAAAAAAAGAGAAAAGCGAATGAAAAAATGTGCAAAAAAGTCAAAAGAAGAAGAAAGGAGGAAGAAAATGATTGTATTTGTAGAGGAAAAAAAGAATGAAAAATTTCGATAATAGTCGAGAGAGAGAGAAAGGACGGAGAAAAGGATCCAGTTTGTAGAGAGAAAGAAAAATGAGAATGAAAAAAATATAGAGAAAAAACGAAAAATTTTCGAATTTAAATCGAGAGAAAAAGAAATTGAGAAGATACGGATGGTTTTCGTAGAGAAAAATAGCGGAGAGGATGAAAACTTATGAAGAAGTGTCGAGAGAGAGAGAGAGAGAGAAAGGAATACGTTTGTCGAGGAAAAGAAAGAGGCGAATGAAAAATTGTGATGAAAGGTCAAGAGGCAAAGATAGCGAGAAGAAAGAGAGAAGCGAATAAAAAATTGTGAAAATAGGTCGAGAAAGAAAGAAAGAAGGCAGAAAGAAATTACATTTATCAAGAGAAAAGAAATGATTAAAAAAAAATTGCAAAAGAAAAACGAGAATGAAAAATTGTGAGAGAAAATGGAGAGAAGAAAAAAAGGGAGAAAAGGATAGTGTTCGTAGGAAGAAATAGGAAAAAGAATGAAAAAATGTCGAAAAAGTCGAAAGAGAAAGATAGAAGGAAGAGAGAGATTGTGTTTGTTAAGCGAAAAAAAGAATCAATAAAAAATTGTGAAAAAAAAGTCGAGAGGGAAAAAAAGAACAAAAAAATCGTATTTGTCAAAAAAAAAGGAAGAATTGATAAAAAATTGTAAAAACAGATCGGAAAAGAAAGAAAGAAGGAGGAAAGAGATTCTATTTATATAAAAAAAAGACAGAATTGAAATGAAAAATCGTGAAGAGAAATCGAAAGAGAAAGCAGCGAAGGAAAGAAAGATTCTGTTTGTAGAGAGAAAGAGGAAGAGGATAATGAAAAATTATGAAGAAAAAGTCGAAAAAAAAGAAGGTATGAATTTGTAAAAGGATGAAGAAAGCTGAATGGAAAATAATAAAAAAAAGTCGAAGAAGAAAAAAAAGATTGTATTTGTAAAGAGAAAGAGAGAGGCGAATGGCAAATTGTTGAGAGAGAAATAAAGTAAGATTCTGTTCGTAAAGAGAAAAAGGAAATAAAATGAAAATTTGTGGAAAAAGTCGTGAGAGAAAGAAAGAAGAGAGTAAAGAGTTCTATTTGTAAAAAAAAAGAGAAAAGCGAATGAAAAAATGTGCAAAAAAGTCAAAAGAAGAAGAAAGAAGGAAGAAAATGATTGTATTTGTAGAGGAAAAAAAGAATGAAAAATTTCGATAATAGTCGAGAGAGAGAGAAAGGACGGAGAAAAGGATCCAGTTTGTAGAGAGAAAGAAAAATGAGAATGAAAAAAATATAGAGAAAAAACGAAAAATTTTCGAATTTAAATCGAGAGAAAAAGAAATTGAGAAGATACGGATGGTTTTCGTAGAGAAAAATAGCGGAGAGGATGAAAACTTATGAAGAAGTGTCGAGAGAGAGAGAGAGAGAGAAAGGAATACGTTTGTCGAGGAAAAGAAAGAGGCGAATGAAAAATTGTGATGAAAGGTCAAGAGGCAAAGATAGCGAGAAGAAAGAGAGAAGCGAATAAAAAATTGTGAAAATAGGTCGAGAAAGAAAGAAAGAAGGCAGAAAGAAATTATATTTATCAAGAGAAAAGAAATGATTAATAAAAAATTGCAAAAGAAAAACGAGAATGAAAAATTGTGAGAGAAAATAGAGAGAAGAAAAAAAGGGAGAAAAGGATAGTGTTCGTAGGAAGAAATAGGAAAAAATATGAAAAAATGTAGAAAAAGTCGAAAGAGAAAGATAGAAGGAAGAGAGAGATTGTGTTTGTAAAGCGAAAAAGGAAGAATCAATAAAAAATTGTGAAAAAAAAGTCGAGAGGGACAGAAAGAACAAAAAAATTGTATTTGTCAAAAAAAAAGAAAGGATTAATATAAAAATTGTAAAAACAGATCGGAAAAGAAAGAAAGAAGGAGGAAAGAGATTCTATTTATACAAAAAAAAGACAGAATTGAAAGGAAAATCGTGAAGAAAAATCGAGAGAAAAAGCAGCTAAGGAAAGAAAGATTCTGTTTGTAGAGAGGAAGAGGATAATGAAAAATTATGAAGAAAAAGTCGAAAAAAAAGAAGGTATTAATTTGTAAAAGAATGAAGAGAGCTGAGTGGAAAATAAAAAAAAAAAGTGGAAAAAGGAAAAAAGAGATTGTATTTGTAAAGGGAAAGAGAGAGGCGAATGGCAAATTGTTGAGAGAGAAATAAAGTAAGATTCTGTTCGTAAAGAGAAAAAGGAAATAAAATGAAAATTTGTGAAAAAAGTCGTGAGAGAAAGAAAGAAGAGAGTAAAGAGTTCTATTTGTAAAAGAAAAGAGAAAAGCGAATGAAAAAATTTGCAAAAAAGTCAAAAGAAGAAGAAAGGAGGAAGAGAATGATTGTATTTGTAGAGGGAAAAAAGAATGAAAAATTTCGATAAAAGTCGAGAGAGAGAGAGAAAGGACGGAGAAAAGGATCGAGTTTGTAGAGAGAAAGCAAAAGAAGAATGAAAAAAATATAGAGAAAAAATGAAATATTTTCGAATTTAAATCGAGAGAAAAAGAAATTGAGAAAAAACGGATGGTTTTCGTGGAGAAAAATAGTAGAGAGGATGAAAACTTATGAAGAAATGTCGAGAGAGAGAAAGAGAGAAAGGAATACGTTTGTCGAGGAAAAAAAACGGCGAATGAAAAATTGTGATGAAAGGTCAAGAGGCAAAGATAGCGAGAAGAAAGAGAGAAGCGAATAAAAAATTGTGAAAATATGTCGAGAAAGAAAGAAAGAAGGCAGAAAGAAATTACATTTATCAAGAGAAAAGAAATGATGAATAAAAAATTGCAAAAGAAAAACGAGAATGAAAAATTGTGAGAGAAAATGGAGAGAAAAAAAGGGAGAAAAGGATAGTGTTCGTAGGAAGAAATAGGAAAAAGAATGAAAAAATGTAGAAAAAGTCGAAAGAGAAAGATAGAAGGAAGAGAGAGATTGTGTTTGTTAAGCGAAAAAAAGAATCAATAAAAAATTGTGAAAAAAAAGTCGAGAGGGAAAAAAAGAACAACAAAATCGTATTTGTCAAAAAAAAAGGAAGAATTGATAAAAAATTGTAAAAACAGATCGGAAAAGAAAGAAAGAAGGAGGAAAGAGATTCTATTTATATAAAAAAAAGACAGAATTGAAATGAAAAATCGTGAAGAAAAATCGAAAGAGAAAGCAGCGAAGGAAAGAAAGATTCTGTTTGTAGAGAGGAAGAGGATAATGAAAAATTATGAAGAAAAAGTCGAAAAAAAAGAAGGTATGAATTTGTAAAAGAATGAAGAGAGCTGAGTGGAAAATTAAAAAAAAAAAGTGGAAAAAGGAAAAAAGAGATTGTATTTGTAAAGGGAAAGAGAGAGGCGAATGGCAAATTGTTGAGAGAGAAATAAAGTTAGATTCTGTTCGTAAAGAGAAAAAGGAAATAAAATGAAAATTTGTGAAAAAAGTCGTGAGAGAAAGAAAGAAGAGAGTATAGAGTTCTATTTGTAAAAGAAAAGAGATAAGCGAATGAAAAAATGTGCAAAAAAGTCGAAAGAAGAAGAAAGGAGGAAGAAAATGATTGTATTTGTAGAGGAAAAAAAGAATGAAAAATTTCGATAATAGTCGAGAGAGAGAGAAAGGACGGAGAAAAGGATCCAGTTTGTAGAGAGAAAGAAAAAAAAGAATGAAAAAAATATAGAGAAAAAAATGAAATATTTTCGAATTTAAATCGAGAGAAAAAGAAATTGAGAAGAAACGGATGGTTTTTGTAGAGAAAAATAGTAGAGAGGATGAAAACTTATGAAGAAGTGTCGAGAGAGAGAGAGAGAGAGAAAGGAATACGTTTGTCGAGGAAAAGAAAGAGGCGAATGAAAAATTGTGATGAAAGGTCAAGAGGCAAAGATAGCGAGAAGAAAGAGAGAAGCGAATAAAAAATTGTGAAAATAGGTCGAGAAAGAAAGAAAGAAGGCAGAAAGAAATTACATTTATCAAGAGAAAAGAAATCATTAATAAAAAATTGCAAAAGAAAAACGAGAATGAAAAATTGTGAGAGAAAATGGAGAGAAGAAAAAAAGGGGGAAAAGGATAGTGTTCGTAGGAAGAAATAGGAAAAAATTAGAAAAAATGTAGAAAAAGTCGAAAGAGAAAGATAGAAGGAAGAGAGAGATTGTGTTTGTAAAGCGAAAAAAAAAAATCAATAAAAAATTGTGAAAAAAAAGTCGAAAGGGAAAAAAAGAACAAAAAAACCGTATTTGTCAAAAAAAAAGAAAGAATTGATAAAAAATTGTAAAAACAGATCGGAAAAGAAAGAAAGAAGGAGGAAAGAGATTCTATTTATATAAAAAAAAGACAGAATTGAAATGAAAAATCGTGAAGAAAAATCGAAAGAGAAAGCAGCGAAGGAAAGAAAGATTCTGTTTGTAGAGAGGAAGAGGATAATGAAAAATTATGAAGAAAAAGTCGAAAAAAAAGAAGGTATGAATTTGTAAAAGAATGAAGAGAGCTGAGTGGAAAATTAAAAAAAAAAAGTGGAAAAAGGAAAAAAGAGATTGTATTTGTAAAGGGAAAGAGAGAGGCGAATGGCAAATTGTTGAGAGAGAAATAAAGTAAGATTCTGTTCGTAAAGAGAAAAAGGAAATAAAATGAAAATTTGTGAAAAAAGTCGTGAGAGAAAGAAAGAAGAGAGTAAAGAGTTCTATTTGTAAAAGAAAAGAGAAAAGCGAATGAAAAAATGTGCAAATAAGTCAAAAGAAGAAGAAAGGAGGAAGAGAATGATTGTATTTGTAGAGGGAAAAAAGAATGAAAAATTTCGATAAAAATCGAGAGAGAGAGAGAAAGGACGGAGAAAAGGATCCAGTTGGTAGAGAGAAAGAAAAAGAAGAATAAAAAAAATATAGAGAAAAAATGAAATATTTTCGAATTTAAATCGAGAGAAAAAGAAATTGAGAAGAAACGGATGGTTTTCGTAGAGAAAAATAGTAGAGAGGATGAAAACTTATGAAGAAATGTCGAGAGAGAGAAAGAGAGAAAGGAATACGTTTGTCGAGGAAAAAAAAAGGCGAATGAAAAATTATGATGAAAGGTCAAGAGGCAAAGATAGCGAGAAGAAAGAGAGAAGCGCATAAAAAATTGTGAAAATAGGTCGAGAAAGAAAGAAAGAAGGCAGAAAGAAATTACATTTATCAAGAGAAAAGAAATGATTAATAAAAAATTGCAAAAGAAAAACGAGAATGAAAAATTGTGAGAGAAAATGGAGAGAAGAAAAAAAGGGGGAAAAGGATAGTGTTCGTAGGAAGAAATAGGAAAAAATATGAAAAAATGTAGAAAAAGTCGAAAGAGAAAGATAGAAGGAAGAGAGAGATTGTGTTTGTAAAGCGAAAAAGGAAGAATCAATAAAAAATTGTGAAAAAAAAGTCGAGAGGGACAGAAAGAACAAAAAAATTGTATTTGTCAAAAAAAAAGAAAGGATTAATATAAAAATTGTAAAAACAGATCGGAAAAGAAAGAAAGAAGGAGGAAAGAGATTCTATTTATACAAAAAAAAGACAGAATTGAAAGGAAAATCGTGAAGAAAAATCGAAAGAAAAAGCAGCTAAGGAAAGAAAGATTCTGTTTGTAGAGAGGAAGAGGATAATGAAAAATTATGAAGAAAAAGTCGAAAAAAAAGAAGGTATTAATTTGTAAAAGAATGAAGAGAGCTGAGTGGAAAATAAAAAAAAAAAAGTGGAAAAAGGAAAAAAGAGATTGTATTTGTAAAGGGAAAGAGAGAGGCGAATGGCAAATTGTTGAGAGAGAAATAAAGTAAGATTCTGTTCGTAAAGAGAAAAAGGAAATAAAATGAAAATTTGTGAAAAAAGTCGTGAGAGAAAGAAAGAAGAGAGTAAAGAGTTCTATTTGTAAAAGAAAAGAGAAAAGCGAATGAAAAAATTTGCAAAAAAGTCAAAAGAAGAAAAAAGGAGGAAGAGAATGATTGTATTTGTAGAGGGAAAAAAGAATGAAAAATTTCGATAAAAGTCGGTAGAGAGAGAGAAAGGACGGAGAAAAGGATCGAGTTTGTAGAGAGAAATCAAAAGAAGAATGAAAAAAATATAGAGAAAAAATGAAATATTTTCGAATTTAAATCGAGAGAAAAAGAAATTGAGAAAAAACGGATGGTTTTCGTGGAGAAAAATAGTAGAGAGGATGAAAACTTATGAAGAAATGTCGAGAGAGAGAAAGAGAGAAAGGAATACGTTTGTCGAGGAAAAAAAACGGCGAATGAAAAATTGTGATGAAAGGTCAAGAGGCAAAGATAGCGAGAAGAAAGAGAGAAGCGAATAAAAAATTGTGAAAATAGGTCGAGAAAGAAAGAAAGAAGGCAGAAAGAAATTACATTTATCAAGAGAAAAGAAATGATTAATAAAAAATTGCAAAAGAAAAACGAGAATGAAAAATTGTGAGAGAAAATAGAGAGAAGAAAAAAAGGGAGAAAAGGATAGTGTTCGTAGGAAGAAATAGGAAAAAGAATGAAAAAATGTAGAAAAAGTCGAAAGAGAAAGATAGAAGGAAGAGAGAGATTGTGTTTGTAAAGCGGAAAAAAAAATCAATAAAAAATTGTAAAAAAAAATCGAGAGGGAAAAAAAGAACAAAAAAATCGTATTTGTCAAAAAAAAAGGAAGAATTGATAAAAAATTGTAAAAACTGATCGGAAAAGAAAGAAAGAAGGAGGAAAGAGATTCTATTTATATAAAAAAAAGACAGAATTGAAATGAAAAATCGTGAAGAAAAATCGAAAGAGAAAGCAGCGAAGGAAAGAAAGATTCTGTTTGTAGAGAGAAAGAGGAAGAGGATAATGAAAAATTATGAAGAAAAAGTCGAAAAAAAAGAAGGTATGAATTTGTAAAAGAATGAAGAGAGCTGAGTGGAAAATTAAAAAAAAAAAGTGGAAAAAGGAAAAAAAAGATTGTATTTGTAAAGAGAAAGAGAGAGGCGAATGGCAAATTGTTGAGAGAGAAATAAAGTAAGATTTCGTTTGTAGAGGGAAAAGGAAAAAAATTAAGAGTTGTGAAAAAAAGTCGTGAGAGAAAGAAAGAAGAGAGTAAAGAATTCTATTTGTAAAAGAAAAGAGAAAAGCGAATGAAAAAATGTGCAAAAAAAGTCAAAAGAGGAAGAAAGGAGGAAGAGAATGATTGTATTTGTAGAGGGAAAAAAGAATGAAAAATTTCGATGAAAATCGAGAGAGAGAGAGAGAAAGGACGGAGAAAAGGATCCAGTTGGTAGAGAGAAAGAAAAAGAAGAATAAAAAAAATATAGAGAAAAAATGAAATATTTTCGAATTTAAATCGAGAGAAAAAGAAATTGAGAAGAAACGGATGGTTTTCGTAGAGAAAAATAGTAGAGAGGATGAAAACTTATGAAGAAATGTCGAGAGAGAGAAAGAGAGAAAGGAATACGTTTGTCGAGGAAGCGAATAAAAAATTGTGAAAATAGGTCGAGAAAGAAAGAAAGAAGGCAGAAAGAAATTACATTTATCAAGAGAAACGAAATGATTAATAAAAAATTGCAAAAGAAAAACGAGAATGAAAAATTGTGAGAGAAAATGGAGAGAAGAAAAGAAGGGAGAAAAGGATAGTGTTCGTAGGAAGAAATAGGAAATAGAATGAAAAAATGTAGAAAAAGTCGAAAGAGAAAGATAGAAGGAAGAGAGAGATTGTGTTTGTAAAGCGAAAAAAAAAATCAATAAAAAATTGTGAAAAAAAAGTCGAGAGGGAAAAAAAGAACAAAAAAATCGTATATGTCACAAAAAAAGGAAGAATTGATAAAAAATTGTGAAAACAGATCGGAGAGAAAGAAAGAAGGAGGAAAGAGATTCTGTTTATATAAAAAAAAGACAGAATTGAAATGAAAAATCGTGAAGAAAAATCGAAAGAGAAAGCAGCGAAGGAAAGAAAGATTCTGTTTGTAGAGAGAAAGAGGAAGAGGATAATGAAAAATTATGAAGAAAAAGTCGAAAAAAAAGAAGGTATGAATTTGTAAAAGAATGAAGAGAGCTGAGTGGAAAATTAAAAAAAAAAAGTGGAAAAAGGAAAAAAAAGATTGTATTTGTAAAGAGAAAGAGAGAGGCGAATGGCAAATTGTTGAGAGAGAAATAAAGTAAGATTTCGTTTGTAGAGGGAAAAGGAAAAAAATTAAGAGTTGTGAAAAAAAGTCGTGAGAGAAAGAAAGAAGAGAGTAAAGAATTCTATTTGTAAAAGAAAAGAGAAAAGCGAATGAAAAAATGTGCAAAAAAAGTCAAAAGAGGAAGAAAGGAGGAAGAGAATGATTGTATTTGTAGAGGGAAAAAAGAATGAAAAATTTCGATGAAAATCGAGAGAGAGAGAGAGAAAGGACGGAGAAAAGGATCCAGTTGGTAGAGAGAAAGAAAAAGAAGAATAAAAAAAATATAGAGAAAAAATGAAATATTTTCGAATTTAAATCGAGAGAAAAAGAAATTGAGAAGAAACGGATGGTTTTCGTAGAGAAAAATAGTAGAGAGGATGAAAACTTATGAAGAAATGTCGAGAGAGAGAAAGAGAGAAAGGAATACGTTTGTCGAGGAAGCGAATAAAAAATTGTGAAAATAGGTCGAGAAAGAAAGAAAGAAGGCAGAAAGAAATTACATTTATCAAGAGAAACGAAATGATTAATAAAAAATTGCAAAAGAAAAACGAGAATGAAAAATTGTGAGAGAAAATGGAGAGAAGAAAAGAAGGGAGAAAAGGATAGTGTTCGTAGGAAGAAATAGGAAATAGAATGAAAAAATGTAGAAAAAGTCGAAAGAGAAAGATAGAAGGAAGAGAGAGATTGTGTTTGTAAAGCGAAAAAAAAAATCAATAAAAAATTGTGAAAAAAAAGTCGAGAGGGAAAAAAAGAACAAAAAAATCGTATATGTCACAAAAAAAGGAAGAATTGATAAAAAATTGTGAAAACAGATCGGAGAGAAAGAAAGAAGGAGGAAAGAGATTCTGTTTATATAAAAAAAAAGACAGAATTGAAATGAAAAATCGTGAAGAAAAATCGAAAGAGAAAGCAGCGAAGGAAAGAAAGATTCTGTTTGTAGAGAGAAAGAGGAAGAGGATAATGAAAAATTATGAAGAAAAAGTCGAAAAAAAAGAAGGTATGAATTTGTAAAAGAATGAAGAGAGCTGAGTGGAAAATTAAAAAAAAAAAGTGGAAAAAGGAAAAAAAAGATTGTATTTGTAAAGAGAAAGAGAGAGGCGAATGGCAAATTGTTGAGAGAGAAATAAAGTTAGATTCTGTTCGTAAAGAGAAAAAGGAAATAAAATGAAAATTTGTGAAAAAAGTCGTGAGAGAAAGAAAGAAGAGAGTAAAGAGTTCTATTTGTAAAAGAAAAGAGAAAAGCGAATGAAAAAATGTGCAAAAAGTCAAAAGAAGAAGAAAGGAGGAAGAGAATGATTGTATTTGTAGAGGGAAAAAAGAATGAAAAATTTCGATAAAAGTCGAGAGAGAGAGAGAAAGGACGGAGAAAAGGATCCAGTTTGTAGAGAGAAAGCAAAAGAAGAATGAAAAAAATATAGAGAAAAAATGAAATATTTTCGAATTTAAATCGAGAGAAAAAGAAATTGAGAAAAAACGGATGGTTTTCGTAGAGAAAAATAGTAGAGAGGATGAAAACTTATGAAGAAATGTCGAGAGAGAGAAAGAGAGAAAGGAATACGTTTGTCGAGGAAAAAAAAGGCGATTGAAAAATTGTGATGAAAGGTCAAGAGGCAAAGATAGCGAGAAGGAAGAGAGAAGCGAATAAAAAATTGTGAAAATAGGTCGAGAAAGAAAGAAAGAAGGCAGAAAGAAATTACATTTATCAAGAGAAAGGAAATGATTAATAAAAAATTGCAAAAGAAAAACGAGAATGAAAAATTGTGAGAGAAAATGGAGAGAAGAAAAGAAGGGAGAAAAGGATAGTGTTCGTAGGAAGAAATAGGAAATAGAATGAAAAAATGTAGAAAAAGTCGAAAGAGAAAGATAGAAGGAAGAGAGAGATTGTGTTTGTAAAGCGAAAAAAAAAAATCAATAAAAAATTGTGAAAAAAAAGTCGAGAGGGAAAAAAAGAACAAAAAAATCGTATATGTCAAAAAAAAAGGAAGAATTGATAAAAAATTGTAAAAACAGATCGGAAAAGAAAGAAAGAAGGAGGAAAGAGATTCTATTTATATAAAAAAAAGACAGAATTGAAATGAAAAATCGTGAAGAAAAATCGAAAGAGAAAGCAGCGAAGGAAAGAAAGATTCTGTTTGTAGAGAGGAAGAGGATAATGAAAAATTATGAAGAAAAAGTCGAAAAAAAAGAAGGTATGAATTTGTAAAAGGATGAAGAAAGCTGAATGGAAAATAATAAAAAAAAGTCGAAAAAGAAAAAAAAGATTGTATTTGTAAAGAGAAAGAGAGAGGCGAATGGCAAATTGTTGAGAGAGAAATAAAGTAAGATTTCGTTTGTAGAGGGAAAAGGAAAAAAATTAAGAGTTGTGAAAAAAAGTCGTGAGAGAAAGAAAGAAGAGAGTAAAGAATTCTATTTGTAAAAGAAAAGAGAAAAGCGAATGAAAAAATGTGCAAAAAAAGTCAAAAGAGGAAGAAAGGAGGAAGAGAATGATTGTATTTGTAGAGGGAAAAAAGAATGAAAAATTTCGATGAAAATCGAGAGAGAGAGAGAAAGGACGGAGAAAAGGATCCAGTTGGTAGAGAGAAAGAAAAAGAAGAATAAAAAAAATATAGAGAAAAAATGAAATATTTTCGAATTTAAATCGAGAGAAAAAGAAATTGAGAAGAAACGGATGGTTTTCGTAGAGAAAAATAGTAGAGAGGATGAAAACTTATGAAGAAATGTCGAGAGAGAGAAAGAGAGAAAGGAATACGTTTGTCGAGGAAGCGAATAAAAAATTGTGAAAATAGGTCGAGAAAGAAAGAAAGAAGGCAGAAAGAAATTACATTTATCAAGAGAAACGAAATGATTAATAAAAAATTGCAAAAGAAAAACGAGAATGAAAAATTGTGAGAGAAAATGGAGAGAAGAAAAGAAGGGAGAAAAGGATAGTGTTCGTAGGAAGAAATAGGAAATAGAATGAAAAAATGTAGAAAAAGTCGAAAGAGAAAGATAGAAGGAAGAGAGAGATTGTGTTTGTAAAGCGAAAAAAAAAATCAATAAAAAATTGTGAAAAAAAAGTCGAGAGGGAAAAAAAGAACAAAAAAATCGTATATGTCACAAAAAAAGGAAGAATTGATAAAAAATTGTGAAAACAGATCGGAGAGAAAGAAAGAAGGAGGAAAGAGATTCTGTTTATATAAAAAAAAGACAGAATTGAAATGAAAAATCGTGAAGAAAAATCGAAAGAGAAAGCAGCGAAGGAAAGAAAGATTCTGTTTGTAGAGAGAAAGAGGAAGAGGATAATGAAAAATTATGAAGAAAAAGTCGAAAAAAAAGAAGGTATGAATTTGTAAAAGAATGAAGAGAGCTGAGTGGAAAATTAAAAAAAAAAAGTGGAAAAAGGAAAAAAAAGATTGTATTTGTAAAGAGAAAGAGAGAGGCGAATGGCAAATTGTTGAGAGAGAAATAAAGTAAGATTTCGTTTGTAGAGGGAAAAGGAAAAAAATTAAGAGTTGTGAAAAAAAGTCGTGAGAGAAAGAAAGAAGAGAGTAAAGAATTCTATTTGTAAAAGAAAAGAGAAAAGCGAATGAAAAAATGTGCAAAAAAAGTCAAAAGAGGAAGAAAGGAGGAAGAGAATGATTGTATTTGTAGAGGGAAAAAAGAATGAAAAATTTCGATGAAAATCGAGAGAGAGAGAGAGAAAGGACGGAGAAAAGGATCCAGTTGGTAGAGAGAAAGAAAAAGAAGAATAAAAAAAATATAGAGAAAAAATGAAATATTTTCGAATTTAAATCGAGAGAAAAAGAAATTGAGAAGAAACGGATGGTTTTCGTAGAGAAAAATAGTAGAGAGGATGAAAACTTATGAAGAAATGTCGAGAGAGAGAAAGAGAGAAAGGAATACGTTTGTCGAGGAAGCGAATAAAAAATTGTGAAAATAGGTCGAGAAAGAAAGAAAGAAGGCAGAAAGAAATTACATTTATCAAGAGAAACGAAATGATTAATAAAAAATTGCAAAAGAAAAACGAGAATGAAAAATTGTGAGAGAAAATGGAGAGAAGAAAAGAAGGGAGAAAAGGATAGTGTTCGTAGGAAGAAATAGGAAATAGAATGAAAAAATGTAGAAAAAGTCGAAAGAGAAAGATAGAAGGAAGAGAGAGATTGTGTTTGTAAAGCGAAAAAAAAAATCAATAAAAAATTGTGAAAAAAAAGTCGAGAGGGAAAAAAAGAACAAAAAAATCGTATATGTCACAAAAAAAGGAAGAATTGATAAAAAATTGTGAAAACAGATCGGAGAGAAAGAAAGAAGGAGGAAAGAGATTCTGTTTATATAAAAAAAAGACAGAATTGAAATGAAAAATCGTGAAGAAAAATCGAAAGAGAAAGCAGCGAAGGAAAGAAAGATTCTGTTTGTAGAGAGAAAGAGGAAGAGGATAATGAAAAATTATGAAGAAAAAGTCGAAAAAAAAGAAGGTATGAATTTGTAAAAGAATGAAGAGAGCTGAGTGGAAAATTAAAAAAAAAAAGTGGAAAAAGGAAAAAAAAGATTGTATTTGTAAAGAGAAAGAGAGAGGCGAATGGCAAATTGTTGAGAGAGAAATAAAGTTAGATTCTGTTCGTAAAGAGAAAAAGGAAATAAAATGAAAATTTGTGAAAAAAGTCGTGAGAGAAAGAAAGAAGAGAGTAAAGAGTTCTATTTGTAAAAGAAAAGAGAAAAGCGAATGAAAAAATGTGCAAAAAGTCAAAAGAAGAAGAAAGGAGGAAGAGAATGATTGTATTTGTAGAGGGAAAAAAGAATGAAAAATTTCGATAAAAGTCGAGAGAGAGAGAGAGAAAGGACGGAGAAAAGGATCCAGTTTGTAGAGAGAAAGCAAAAGAAGAATGAAAAAAATATAGAGAAAAAATGAAATATTTTCGAATTTAAATCGAGAGAAAAAGAAATTGAGAAAAAACGGATGGTTTTCGTAGAGAAAAATAGTAGAGAGGATGAAAACTTATGAAGAAATGTCGAGAGAGAGAAAGAGAGAAAGGAATACGTTTGTCGAGGAAAAAAAAGGCGATTGAAAAATTGTGATGAAAGGTCAAGAGGCAAAGATAGCGAGAAGGAAGAGAGAAGCGAATAAAAAATTGTGAAAATAGGTCGAGAAAGAAAGAAAGAAGGCAGAAAGAAATTACATTTATCAAGAGAAAAGAAATGATTAAAAAAAAATTGCAAAAGAAAAACGAGAATGAAAAATTGTGAGAGAAAATGGAGAGAAGAAAAAAAGGGAGAAAAGGATAGTGTTCGTAGGAAGAAATAGGAAAAAGAATGAAAAAATGTAGAAAAAGTCGAAAGAGAAAGATAGAAGGAAGAGAGAGATTGTGTTTGTTAAGCGAAAAAAAGAATCAATAAAAAATTGTGAAAAAAAAGTCGAGAGGGAAAAAAAGAACAAAAAAATCGTATTTGTCAAAAAAAAAGGAAGAATTGATAAAAAATTGTAAAAACAGATCGGAAAAGAAAGAAAGAAGGAGGAAAGAGATTCTATTTATATAAAAAAAAGACAGAATTGAAATGAAAAATCGTGAAGAAAAATCGAAAGAGAAAGCAGCGAAGGAAAGAAAGATTCTGTTTGTAGTAAAAGAGGAAGAGGATAATGAAAAATTATGAAGAAAAAGTCGAAAAAAAAGAAGGTATGAATTTGTAAAAGGATGAAGAAAGCTGAATGGAAAATAATAAAAAAAAGTCGAAAAAGAAAAAAAAGATTGTATTTGTAAAGAGAAAGAGAGAGGCGAATGGCAAATTGTTGAGAGAGAAATAAAGTAAGATTTCGTTTGTAGAGGGAAAAGGAAAAAAATTAAGAGTTGTGAAAAAAAGTCGTGAGAGAAAAAGAAAGAAGAGAGTAAAGAATTCTATTTGTAAAAGAAAAGAGAAAAGCGAATGAAAAAATGTGCAAAAAAAGTCAAAAGAGGAAGAAAGGAGGAAGAGAATGATTGTA